>JAKCPB010001764.1:0-81110 GCA_021442155.1 Cymbidium sinense | reverse complement strand
AATGGATGAAATGGTGCTAGAGGCAATGTGACTCCACCAAGAAAGGATGCTTGGGTTCTCTTACACCTAATTTAATAGTCAAAAATAGGATGCCTCTTGGGTTCTCTTACACTTATCCTAATACCACTAGATAATTGTGTGTAGTTTGTGTTTGGGTTGATGAAGGATAGGATGCCACTTGGGTTCTCTTACACCTATCCTAAATACATTATGGCAGATTTGCAGATGAAAATGCTTTCAATTTGAAGAGATTGAATTTGAAATGGAATTTTCATTGATGATAATTATTTTCAAACATACTTTTATGGGTAATATTTCTCTAAGTAGAGCCCGTTAATCGGAAGCATCAGGTGCTCTCCTTTATGGTTGATGAGTAGATAAGATCTTCCTTGGCAGGCCTTCCCAAGAGGGTTCAAACTTGCCTCCCATCTTGCGACAGGCATAATTGGTCTCCTTAGAACTAAAATAAGCTCTCCTACTTGAAAAGCTCTAAGGTGGATCAACTTGTTGTGAGCTTGAATTATTTTGGCTTTGTACAACTCGAGGTTCTAGCATGCTCGTAAGCATCTCTCCTCCAAACCTTTGAGCTGTTCTAACCAACTTGGCATTCTATTTTGTCGTGGTCTTGCTACCCACAGATATCCTTAGTGATGGGAGTTAGATTTCTAATGGTAGAATAGCTTCGGACCCATACACTAAGGAGAAAGGAGTAGATTGAGTTGGAGTTCTATAGGTGGTGCGATAAGCCCATAAAGCTTCAACTAACTACTCATGCCATTATCGCTTATTATCATCGAGTGTCTTCTTGAGTATCTGAATGAGAGTTTTGTTAAAAGCTTCTACTAGACCATTCTCATGGAAATAGATGGTAGAGTATCTCCAATCTTTGTTGTATCTCCAAGAGAATTTGTTGATCTTGGTGCTCTTAATACCATTATCGGATATAATTCATTGAGGCACCTCAAACCTATATATGATATGGTTCCTGAAAAATTGGAGCACATGCTGGGCTTTGACCTCCCTGAGAGGAATCAACTTTGCCCACTTGGAAAAGTAATCAGTAGCAGTAAGGATGAATCAATGACTTTTGGAAGAAGGAGGATCGATCAAACCCACAATGTCAGTACCCCAACACTCGAATGGCTAAGAGGCCAATGTTGGATGTAGAATGTTGGTGGTTAGTGTAGGACCACTCCATGGTCCTAACATTGGTGACAACACTTGGCTACATCCATGCAGAATCATCATAGGCCATTAGTACCCGCCTCTTGATCTTAGTCTTCATCTTCGACTAGATTGGTGAGTCCGTATAATCCCGAGTGTGTACCTTGGTCACATTTTATGGGCTTCATTTTTCTAAACAATGTAACCACTTATGATCAAAGGACCACGGTAAGGCTCCATTGATGAGAGCATAGAAAAGAGCTCTGCTTCATCCGATGGGCTTGTGACTTCTCTGAGAGGTAGTTTCCTTTAGTTAGATAGTCCATGAATTATTGCCTCCACCTAGCTCATCCTTTTGCCAATGGCAACCTCCCCTTCAAGAGAGAATATCTTGATGAATTTAGAATCAATAAAGATAGGACTTGCCTATTTTGAATTTTTATTGATATAGACTCATCATCCGACATGCCAACTCTTTGGCAAGCTTTGCTAGTGCAACCACTACTATTCTCTCCTCGAGGGATCATATATGGTAACCTATGGATTTGGACTAACTACTCCATGGTGTACTTATGATAATGATGGAGCTTAGGCTTAAGAACCTTGTAGGACCCAATGATTTGGTTGATGACCGAGAATCCCCAAAGATGTCGATGTTCGGATGCATAGCATGATTACTAACAGACCATCAATCAAAGCCTCATTCATTGTTGGTGCAAGATTAGATAAATGGCATGAGAATCTCATCACATCATAGTTTGGAGTTAGAAGGACTATTCCTACCCCTGACTTTCCTTAAAGAGTAGATTATGATTCTTCTCCTTTTTGAGAGGAAGCTGCACCATCAAAATACAATTTCCATCAACGATTGTTAGTGTCCCCCAAGTTCATGATTTGTTCATTGGGGAGATCGTCATTAAGTGAAGAGTCAAGAAGTGGGTGTGCCTAAGAAGTCCCAATGCTTGTCCTTTCACCGCATGGAGGTACAAAAGTAATGTCAAACTATGAGAATCATGGACCATCATGCCAACCATCATAGTCGTGTCATGAGATACTATAGTGGATTGACTGAGATCAACTTCACTTTAGAAAGCATATAATGACATAGCTTTTAGATTAAAATATTCTCAATGGGTGGATAATTGGTTTTAGATTAGATGATGCGAGATAATGAGCATTCTTTTCCCATCATCATTGGGGCCAACAAATAAAGGAGTCAATGCAAGAGAGGGATGAGTGGCTTACGATAGAGTCTGCTAGGCTCTTCGTAGTGCTTGATGTCTTCAAAGTGCTGTCATCCCAATTGAACTTAGTGTCCTATAAGTGTTGAAAATGTGGCACCTTATGCATCTAAATATGATTTATGATCTTGCATAGGTTGGCATACTTGATCTTAAATGATCTGATTGAGTGATAGAAGTTGAGAGACTTGTTCATTTTAGTATTATCTGATCTCTATTGATCTTCATTTGACTCGATCATCGACTAACAACTTGGAAAGTTCTTGAAGCAACACAGGTTTTGGTTAAATCATCTTATAATAAAAATTTGATCTTCAAAATTAGTATTTTTCTTACTTTGACTACTTAGTTGACTACACCATCATAGAGAAGATTCATGAGATGAGTTCATTGATGATTTCATTATTAGCATTTTTTAAGTCAAAAGTCAGATATAATTTTAATGAAAAGCCAAAAGTAGTATTTTTCTCATTTCATGAATCATTAATTTTATGATTGACCATCCATGAAAGAGAAGATATGAGATGAGGTAATGTCCACCATAATTGGTTTGATTGAAAATTATCATTTTGAATATATAATTATGAAATTAATTTAATGCCCAAAGTCAATCGATTTCTATGTGAATGGCCCTTTCTTTTACGCAACTGGGGTATTTTTTCTTTATGATATAATGATTGACTTGATTTCTTGACTTCAAAATGACCTATTGTTCGATGTCTAATCGCATGCATCTAGGAGCTTGCTTGATAAGGTTAGTGCTTTGATGCTAGTTTGTGGACGCTACATCGGAGATAAACTCATCTCTTCATAACTCCATGCAAAAGTCCTTAAACTCATTTAATAGCTTAACTAAGTCATTGGTTTTAGTTTGGTTCAATAAGGAACATGTATGCATAGATCTTCTTCTCCCTAAGTTGATTTCTTTGAGTTCATCAATGGTTGATTTGATTTCTTCTTCAAACTGGTGGTCTATCCTTGACTTGGAAATCATCTAAAAGTTTTAAGCACTCTTCCTCATAAGTGTTATTGTTATTTGAAAAGAACCTATCAGATTCCAAATGATTGGTGATGACTAGGTAGTAATTTTAATCATTGATTGGACCCACAGTACTAAATCCTAGTCCTTGTCTTGATTGAGAATGTTTGCATTTGTTATCCCATAACCTCTTGAAGTAATCTAGCCTGTGTTTAGACCAAGTATGTGGGATTAATCCCTTCTTTGCTAAATTAAGAACATAAAGCGAGTACCAATCAAAAAGAAATTATATTAAATCTTTATATGAATCATCCTCAAGTTATACATCAACTTATTGACTTGAGGATGATGCTCCCAGAAAGAATCTCTGAGTCTTCACATCTGTGGATGACTTAGGGGCTTCCTTAATTACCAAACCCTCAACTTTTTGTGAGAAAAGTGAGGTTAGAGCTAAGGTTCTCAACTGATGCCTAACTATTTCACATATAGACTTCGATATACTCATGCTTTTCTTTGGAGCTCAGTCTTCATCGATGTCCAGCTCAAGTGTCACCTCAAAAGAAATCTACTGCTGAGAATAGATGGCTGGTGTACTAACCATATAAGACTCATCCTATGAACTATATTCTAAGTTTATATATAGTGTACTGTAGCTACATATCTTTTGGGTGGCCAATAAGGAGGTCTTCCATCCCTAGGGTCGCCTCTGGATCTACCTCTTCTCTCCCGGTGGAGGTTGGGTCATCCTACCCATATGTTGAATGAAGTAACAACTATGGGTGGAATCTAATCAGGCTCTAGTTCCTCCTACAAGTCTATTTTTGCTCCCTTTTTTTTTAATCTTATTTTCTTTTTCTTTTCTTTTTCTTTTATTTTTTTTTGGCCAAGTTCACAAGAATAGACTTGTTGATTGAGGGAGGTAGGCCACATCTCATATACTGACCTCTTGAACTGTAAATGGCTTGAGATCTCCTTTAACATAGTACTCGAACCCACCTCTCATGAACGTGATGCACTGGTGTAAAGAGGATGTGACCATGTTGTTCTCATGTATCCATGGTCTCCCAAGCAAAGCATTGAAAGATGTATTTGAATCTATAATGTTAAACTTAGCTTTAGTCTTCCACTCGTCAATCTCCATTGGCAACACTATGGAGCCTAAAGCCCTTTCCCCTTTCTCATTGAATCCTTTCAACATCATCCTATATGAATTGAGTTTAGAGATGTCAATCCTCAAGTAGGCAAGGGTCTTTAGACTCATAATGTTGACTGCTGCACCTGGGTCAACCAACACTCTGGATAGCCTAAATCTGCCCATTTCCATTGTGATACATAGGAGACGGTTGTGTATGATCATCACTAAAAGCAAGTCTTCATCGCTAAAAGTGACTCTAAGTATGTCCTATGAATAGTAAACCTCTTCTATAGTAGTGATCAGCTGAGCTAAGCATATCTCTGGATCAAGATAAGATTTTATTTGAGATTCCCTCATCTCTTTAGATAAGACAAGGATGTCATATATGCTTAACTTAGCTGGCAACTTTCTAAGGTGAGCTAGAATATTGTAATCAACTCTGGATGGTCCTCCGTAAGCATATCCATAGGTGGACAGTCCTATGGAGGGGTTATCTGCTCATTGGAACCAATGACTTGCTTACCCTTATCCTGAAGTGCTACCCTAGGAGTAGAACTTTACCACTACATAGGTTGACTTTAGAGACTTCATGTGGTAGTTGGCAAAAGTTCTACCGCTCATGGTATACCTACACTTCTCCTATGGGATGGAGTCGTTGACTCCAAGTCAATCTCAATGGGTGAACCCATTGATTTAGAAAAGGAAAGATGATTAGAAGAGAAAGGATCAAAATTATTAGAGCTATTATTATTTTTTAGACTTGGAGAGCTTTCAATAAGAATAAAATAAAGAGCATCATAAATGGACAAGATGTAAGTGGAATATATTTTATTCATTGATTTTTTTTAGGTGTAGGTATATAATAGAATCAATTAAAGTAAGGGGGTAAAGGTTTTAGTGCCCTTGTCTACTGATACAACACTATTGTCAAAAGAAGAAATGGATGAAGTAGTAGCTGCAATGGTGGAGGGAATACTAGACTGATTGGGTTACACTCAACTATCCGTGAAAGTGTGGACTATCATGTGAGCTCCCACTTTCTCAAGTTGTCTTTGTCAACGCAAACCTTCCTTGATGTTGAGGTTTGAGCTCCTTAGCACCTACAAGGAGAGTTTCTTGATCTTAGAAATAATCTTTTCAGAGGTTTGAGATAAGGAAATATCATAACATTATTTTGACTTGAGAGGATCACATGTATCCCCAAAGATTACCCTAACAGAACTAGATGGCTGTTCTAATAAGTAATCCATAGTAAAAACTATGGCACCCAACTTGTGGTTGTGCTCAAGCCAGTCCTTGAAGGTGACACAGTCCTCTAAGACATGGCCTAACATGGTGGTCATGCAAAAAGTTAGATCATTGCTCTTGCCCACTTCCTCCATTTATTCTAGCTAGAAATTGGCTTTCATTAAGAGGTTTTTAAAGATTTTCTTGACTACTGCCCTCTTGAATGAATATGTCTTATTTAGTTTGTCCAAAAGAGTAGGTGGGTAATAGCTACCTAGTGGTGGATAGAAGTTCTGTTGTTGGGTATACTGCTAAAGAGGTGGTTGTAATGGCCAAAGCGACTGGTGGCCTGTGATGATGACCAGGTGGTGGTAGAGGTGTGGATGTGGAGGCTATGAGCTCTAAGTCTCTCAAACTAACTCTGGTCGCTTTGTCAACTGATGCCACTAGCTTCTTTTCAAAAGCTTTCAGCTTTAGGCTTTGACTGGTCTTGGAAAAGTAACTATTTGTCTTCCTTGTAGACTAGCCACCTTGTTAACTTAACTCAAAGGTTTTGATAGTAAATCCTTTGAGCATAAAGCAACGAGCCATGAATATTCTTAAGAAGAATCTCTATGCCATGTTGTTGATAATATGGTTCATATTTCATACTCAAGTTTTTCCACCGAGAATATAATCAAGGGTCTCACCGGGTTTTATTGCTACAATGAGATAGCCACACACCCTTTATTGAGCTCTAGCAAATCTCTTAATGAAAAGTTGTCCCAATTCAGAAAATATCTTTACCGAACCATTGGGAAGTTTGACATACCAATCGAATGCAATCCCTGAAAGACTATTAACAAATAAGTGAAAGAGAAGTGCATTGCTACCATGGGCATTGCAACAGCTGGCTCTAAAGTATGCTATATGCTGCCGAGGGTTCCCACTGCCATCAAAAATCTTGAAAGAAGGTAGCACAAAACTTTTGGGATACTGAACTGTAACAAATTCTCTAGGTCGGGTCTACCATTTGGAATGAATGAGGTACCTCGAGCTTGCGCCAACACTTCTCTCACTTGCAGTTCCACCATTTTTTTGAGGTCTCTCTCCTACATAAAGGTATTATCTATGACATTTCTATGTGCTACCATCCCTGATCTACAGGAGAGGTACTCTTGGGGGTTCTAAGACATGTAGAAGGTCAGGTCGCTCAGCCTCCACAGGGATAGGATGTAATGCTGGAGCTATGTTCTAAAGTGCTAGTATTACCACTAACAAATCCTCAACCTTCTTCTCCATCCTATGGATTTAATCATCCTTCTTCCTAAGCTGTCGGTGGATGTGTTGGGTTGAATGGACGACATCATCTTCTTCTACCACAACACCTTCTTAGCTTTGATGATCTTAGTGGAGGGAGCTTCGAGTATCTACCATGTGGACTTTGGCTGAATCCTCTGGAAGATCATCCTTATCGCGGCCAAAAGCTACCTTCCTCCTCTAAATCAATGATCTTTACCAGAAGTCATCTCTTCTTAGCAAAGTAGTCCTCTAAGATGTCATCTATTGAACAATCTTACTTTGTCCTAATTGAATAAAGACTCATGATGGCCAATGCAACTATGCTCATCAATCTATGCAATGGATGCTACACCTGACACACCTCACTAAGAGGATTAACTACCATGGGAACTATACTGATGTCCCCTCCCTCCTCTACTACTGTCACTGTTGTTGGTGGTGACTACTGTGGCTGCTGTGGTTGTGGTGGTGGCATGACCACGGTGACTTTGGGTCTCACTCCTTCACCACAACTGAAGTGGGAGGTCGAATGGGATAGCTCACCTCACCAAGTAGGTGAAGTAGATGGAGTGGGATCTTTAGTCGTAGCCGATCACCAATGGGGACTTCTCCCCGGATGTAGATCTCAAACCTTGGTAGGAATAGTTGAAGGAGGGACCGACTAGTAACGATGGATGGGGAATGAGCGGTGATGGAGGTAACATCGACGCCCTTCATTGGAGCTATCCTTCGATGGTGGGTGGTGTGAGTACTATACCATCTGCCGACATGTCGATGATCAGGGAAGTCAACAAGGGCAGAGGCCACCGACTGCCTAGCGTACCTCCATCTCTTCCTACTGCCCGCCAGGGCTGCAACTTTGGCCTTGGTGGCCCTCTCTCAATGATCTAGGAACTGATGCTCCTGGGATCACAAACCTCAGATTGAATAATGCACCAGACTCTGAGTGTCTGTAGGCTCTGCCAACCTGGTGAAGAACTGTTCTGAGGCTAGCATAGAGTTTCTTCCTCTACCAAGTTGGTACCTCATAGTAAGCTGGTGGTGGAGGAGATGTAGCAATCCTTCTTGCATCCTCCTCTCCATCTAAACCAGAGAGTGGGTGGAATCTACTACCACCCAAGAGACCGCTTGAGGAGAACCCTCCTCAGCAATATATGATGCGGTGTCTACCTCCCTAGCCGCTCTCTCATGGTGCCACTTGATCTTGCTTTGTGATGTTGGGTGTGGAGAGAGATGTCTGGGAGAAGACTGCTCAAAGGGGAGAATATCTCGATGCTAAGATAGTCTTCCCCTTTGAGGGGACCGGAGGGAGGTATATCGAACCGCAAGTAGAACAATAGAAGTAGATGAATCACAGCACTGTGGGTGGGACCTCAGCCTTCTTCCTCAAAGAGGAAAATGGGGTTGACTCAACATCAAAGTGGAGGAGTCTTCCCCCGCCACCTCCTCCGATAGTTGAGGCTGCCCTCAAATGTAATTCTAACCCCTCAAAGCCATGACCAAAGTAAATGGGTGGCCTCAATCATGGTGAGATTGGCTGATCAGAGGCCAAGTCTACACCAGGGGAAAGTGAAAACAAACTTGCTAGGAGCCATGGCAACTATAATAAGATTGAATGACTCCTATACATGTGAAAATATAATTGAGTCATACTTTGACCATAATATTTTCCTTTAATAATAAATTTCTGATTTGAATTCCAAATTTGAACCCACACTAAACAAATTTTAGTATGCTAAGTGGAGTTAATTGATTTGGAGAGATTTAGAATTTTGAAGAGAGGCTTTGCCATAAGAATTGATTTTGGAACCTTCATCCAATAAATTAGGATATGTTGAACGAGGCTCCTCCATTTGGAGAGATTTTTAGAGATGATTTTATTTTGCTAATCCTTTATTTTGAGATTTTTATTTTGGAGCATTCACTTAGAAAATTTGGCTATGCTAAGAGAGATCCAAGTACATGTTTGAAAACATTTTTGAACATATCTTTATTGTTTATGATGATCATTTGTCATGTATTTGATTTGTTTTGATTTTACAATGGGATCTTTACTTAGCAAATTCAGGTATGCTAAGTGAATCCCAATGTGTTTGATGTATTTTGATTTGATTTTAAAAAAAGAGACCCTTACTTAACAAATTTGGTATGTTAGTGACTCAAGTGTGTTTAATATATTTGAAAGTGAGATTCTTACCTAATAAATGTGGTAAGTAAGATCCAAAATATTTGATGTTTTATTTGATTTGAAAAGTGAAACCTTACTTAACAACTTGTTATGTTAAGTAGGCTCAAGTGTGTTTGTTGCTTTGATTTGAAGATAGGGTTCTTACTTAACAAATGTGGTATGAGTAAGTCCAAAAATGTGTTTGATTTTAATTCAAAAGTGGATTCTTACCTAACAAATGTGGTATGTTAAGTAAGTATGATTTGGTATTTATTTCATTTTGAAATAGGTGAACTCTCATTTAACAAATGTGGTATGTCAAATGGAGTTCAATTTGATTTTCATGATGTTGTTTGATTTTATAAAATGGAGATTCTCATTTGACAAATTTGGGTATGTCAAATGGAAGTCAATTGTGTTTAATTTGTTTGTGATTTGAAAAGAGAACTCTACTTAGCAAATGTGGGTATGTTAAAACCAATTTGTTTTGATTTTAAAAGAGGGGAATTCTCATTTAACAAGTTTGGGTGTGTGAAATGGAATTCAAATCTGCATTGATTGTTTCATAATTTTGAAAGAAGCACCTACTTATCATTGGGTATAAGAAGGATCCAATTTGTTTTGGTTTCTAAAAAAGGGGAACTCCACTTAGCAATTTTAGGTATACAAAATGGAGTTCAATTATTTTTGTGTGGTTGCTTTTGAAAATAGAACTCTCATTTGGCAAATTTGGGTATGCCAAATGAGATTCAAAATATATATCTTGACTTTGTGTGTGATATTGCTTTTGAAAAGAGGAACTCTAACTTAACAAATTTGAGTATGTTAAGTGAGGTTCAATTATATGTTGATTTTGATTTTTTTTTTTTGATTTTAATGGAACCCATTTAACAAATTTGGGTATGTTAAATGGAGTTGGTTAATTGATTTTATTTTAAGAAATGTGCTTTTGAAAATCTTTGAAAGGGGTTTTTGATTGTAATTTTGATTTTGATTTTTTGAAGAGGACCCTCATTTAACAAATTTAGGTATGATAAATGAGGTTTGATTGTCTTTATTTTAAAGAGATTTGAAACATTTTATATTTTGAAAACTTAGGTGGAGTGAATTTAAAAATGATTATGGAGAGAGGAATCCTTCCCAATGGAGTTAGCAGAAAAATCTGTGGTGTTTATTTTTGGAGGTAGAACATGACGTAGATCTTAGGGTTATTTATTGAAGTGATCGGGTACTATATTAAGGTATGACACACTATCTTGAAAGATATAAATCATCACCCTATAATGGACCTAATCACCTAATAAGGACTCCTAAGGTATGATGGGTCTTCGAATGTACCAGAGATCTTTCCTCTACTTTTCATGGAAAAGTAAAGTAGGGTTTATATTAAGCTAGTTGTTTAAGTTCATGGAGGCAAGCCTCCATAGTTAATTACATTATAAGAAATGGAAATTCCTTAGGAATACTCTCGATTAAAGTAGAAATTAAGGTCTCCAAAGATTTCAAGGCTAGACTATCAAAGGATTATTTGTATTGGAAAATCTAATGGGATTATTCAAGGAGAGGACTTATTATTGAAGACAAAGAGAGAGTAAGAAATGCTCATGATACTAGAAGCCTAGTGAGTATTCCAATCTATCCTATGGTTGGGCTTTATATGTTGAAGTTGAAGAGATTGAATTTATTGAAGTTGACATTTTATTAGAAAGTTAGGACTTATAATCCAACAATATAAGATTGTGAAAATGCCTAAGAGGTGAGGATTTATGCTAGTAGCTCAAGAAAATACCTACCTCGGATCCTAAATATAAGGAGATTTGGCAGAAGCTAAAGCTTGACCTAAGTCTACACGAAGATGGGTTTATGGTTTACCTCCATAAGAGAGGATAAACCACCTAACTGGTGGGCTTACAACTGAGAGAGGTAGCCTAACCTCCTATGCTTTAAATTCATGTAGGAAAGTCTTATGAGTTGCAAGATAGCTAGGTAGTTATTATTTAGAAAGAGACTAGAGCTTAAACCTACTCCCTAAGAGACTAGAGCATGAGTATTATGAGTAATGACTTAATTTACATATGCAAAATATTTTTAAATTTTATTTCAATTTTGACACTTCTTTTAGACAAAGGCTTTAGGATTTTAATGCCTATATGCACAATGAAAATAGGTTATGGGCTAAATCAGCTAGAAGAAGGTGTTCTCAAGCACAAGGGATGCCCTCACGTCAAGCATTCTCCTATCTTGCAAGGATGGAGATCCTTCATGTTCAAGAGAGAAATAATATGCATGCATGTTGTGAGACTTTCAACCATTTAGCTAAGGGGTTACAAAATCTTTTAATTATCTTATTTAAAACCAAAGCTTTATGGTGAGGTTATGAGTTATTTTAAATTTTAATTATGATTTATTAATTGGGGTAGAGAAATTAATTTTATCTTAAGAGCCTAATCGCATCCAGGCCACACATTAAAGCATCAAACATATAAGAAACTAAGAAAGCATGTTGTTTCTAATGCGCAATCTAAACACAACATCAAACAATTTTATAGACTACCATAAAAGAATAAAAGGCCTGATCAATTTTCCATACTGAAAAAAGAGAAATGAAGCTCAACCCTTATACAACTCTGTATATAAAAGAATAATTAATTACAAATAATAAAAGCTTTGGGGTCTTCAAGTCTTCATTATTCATGTCTCCTTCATTTCTTTATATATTTTCTTCTTTTGATGTGGTAGACTTCAAGGCATCACATGGCACCCTAGGACTAAGCCTTCTAGCCAATGCTCATCCTAAACCCCCATAGTACTAATCCTAATTCCTAATGCAAAATTACATTAAAAATATGAAAAGTAAAACTAACTACACCAAAATAAGTGTTAGCTAAACACACATACAACCCAAGTAGTTATATTTATAATTTGGACTTAGCACCATGCACATTGGTAACCAAGCCCACCTATCCTAACTTGGATTATGCTTAGGGACTTAAGAAACCTAAAGAGAGCATTTATATTTATTTTTAAGCCCTTAAGCAAAATCCCTTACAAAAAATAAAGGTAGACTATCAACAGCCTAACATCCAGCCTACGATCCACATTCCTAAAATCTAGTGTAAAACATTATATCACAGAACAAAACACAACATCATCCATACAATCAACACATCAACTAACATAATTCTAGGGTTGACTTAGTATTCTAGTGTGTGAAAAGGGCTTGTGTGATAAGAATTTACCACACTTCTTAGTTTAAGTTTCAATTTGGTGTTTGAATTTGTTTAACATTTTCCTTTGGGTGGTTTCAATTTAAATGATTTAATGTTTTATTTTCCATTTTATTTCACTTTTATTTGGTTAAAGTGATATTTAGGTTTTCAAGAATGAAGAGTAGAATGAATTTATTTTGGATGGAACTCACCATATTCTACATCCTAACTCTAATAAGTCTAACTAAGGTCTTTAAGTATCTTAATTAGCCCAATTATATTTATGTGATTGATTTGATTTGATTAATGTTTGTTTGATTTAATTTAGATTTTTAAAATTTGAGTTTACTTAATCTTGTATTTTGATTGATTAATTTTGGATTAGATATTTTGATTTAATTAAATTTTGATAATTCAATATCCTTAATATCTAATGAAGTTTAAGTTTGTTTTAATTTCACATATTTGATTGATTAATTTTGGATTATGTTTTGATTTAATTAAATTTTGATAATTCAATATTCTTAATATCTAATGCTTTTTTGTTTTAATTTCATATGATTATTGTCATTTTGATGTTTATTTAAATTCATTGATTTTTATTATTTTATTTGAGTTTGATTTAGATTCATGAATGTATTTTAATTTACTTGTGATTTATTTAAAGTTTAATGTTCTTTTTATTTGAATTCCAATTAAGGGTTTAACTTATGAAATTTAGCTATCTAGTTTATATAAATGATTATCTCTTTAGCTTAATGATTATTCTCCTATCTTAGTTCTATAAGTTTTTTTATTTGGATTTTATTTTGGTTTAACTTATTTTGATATTGATTAAAATTTGGAGTAATTGGATTTTTTTAAATACTTTAGAGTTTATATTTAATTTTATGTTTATTTAATTTGATTATTATATTTAGAATATGAATTAAAGTTTGCTCTTTTTTCTTGACTTCAATTGTCTATGTCCTAAGGGATGTGAGTTTATATATATATATATATGTTTTAAAATGCAATTTGAATTAGTTATGAATTCCTCCAAAATTTTATATGAATAACTAATCAAATAAAGCATACCCAATTGTAATAGTTGAGTTAATTATAATTTAGGATATGTCATATAACTAAATTTTCTTTTTGATTTTAGAATCAACATATGATAATTAGAGATTAAATTGATTTTATAATTGACTTTCATAAATTATGTTCAAACAAATTTTTATATCCGATTATAATATTTATAATACTATTGGTTTAGTTAATTTTTTTTTATCTTTTTATACTAAGTTTTACTTAGATTTTATGATAATTTAATTTGCATTTTTTATTTTTTGATCACATATTATTTCTTTTTTATTTTGATTGGAATTCTAAAGATTGATTAACTCCTTTTAGATGATTGAATTTAATAATAAGGGTGGATTAATCATGATCATTGATCAAAAATCAAATGACCCATGAGTTAATCATGGCTTGATAGGTGGAATGAAAATCTATGCCATTCGACCTAATCAAAACTATTCATTTCAAACACATAACATAAATAGTTTTGCTCTTGTCTCTAAACTCTTTCCAAAAGGATTAAAAGTAAAGCACGGGTTCTAAAGGTTGGATCCTAATCTTTCGCAATCAATAAATCACATAAGATCCCTAAGGCTTTCTTGTTTAAGAATTATACCACACTGGAGCTAATGTCTGGTGGATTCCAACTAAGAGGTGGCTTTATTTAGTAGAAATGAAGCACTATTGAGATGCTTGTTGGGTTGGATCAATTTTAGCTAGCATTCCTTTCTTTGCTCATATGGTTCATTAAATGCTTCCACCGATTGAAGATAGTGTTAAATTGGTCAATTTGAATAGCTTTCTTAAGACACAGGAGATTTTCAAATTTTTCTAGGCTTACCTCCTCACCAAGTATCCCATAAGCTCACTATGCCGCTGAAGCTTCATCTTCTCATGAAAAGTTAGAAGCAAGCTGGAGGATCCTTACATGCGCTTGGGTTGTGTATAGAATAGTAGTTCAAATGTAGGCCAATAAAGGGAAACTTGGATGGAGAATAAGAGGTAGTGGAATGCAAGCTCGAACAAGGAAAAGAGGTTCAACATATAAGGAGATTAAAGTTATAGCAAAACTTTTGTAAGGAAATGTGGAGAAGATCAAGTGTTGGCTATCTAGTTGAGGAAGAGAGCGAGAGGAGAGAGGCTCAATGTTGTATCATGATACTGTTGAACCAAAACTGAGAGGGACGAGAAGAATTCCTGTAACAAGAAAGAGTTTAAAGAGGACTGGATTTTGCATTGAGTTGGAGCGACAAATATTCTCACAGGTTATAGTGCCTCTCGACTTGTGGGCTTGGGGATGAATCTTGCTTATGGATAAGAGTTTTGGGCTTGAGTCTTTGGCTTGGTATGCTCGCACAAGGAAAAGAAAGGGAGGTGTGCAGCTAGCCTTCAATTTGATTAGAGGGGAGGAAGAACAGAACTAGTAAGAGGATGAGACGCTACTTGAGTGCGGCTGATATGGAGAGTGAAGACAGACGAATAAAGGGACCCATGTGGCTAGCCTTCAATCAGACGAAATGAGATGCAAGGATGGCTTTGAATACTCTTTCATGAGGGAAGATGGGAGAGAGGTTGGGCTTCTTAAAAAATACAGGATGAGAGGCTTTGTATATGGGGAAAAGCTGTTTTCTCTCTTGTCCATCCAACATGGGGATGAAAATGGAGGAGGAGATGGTATTTGGAAACATGGAAAGGAGTCTCCCATGATTTTTTTAGTGGATGGGAGGCTCATGGAGAGAGAGAGAGAGAGAGAGAGAGGGAGAGAGAGAGACATAGAGAGAGAGAGAGAGATGCTCCATGCTAAATAAGATAAGATATTTTATTTTATTTTATTTTTTTAAAGCGAGAGTATTTTCATTTGAATAGAAAATAAAAAAATTTATTAGAGATTCACATGAAATAAAAAATACTCATGCTTTGTTAGCTTTATTAAAAGAGTGATGTCAAATTTTAATATTTTATTTTATTTTTTTTAACGAGATAAATGTTGCATGAGAATGATATACATGATAAATAAATAATATTATATATATATATATATATATATATATATATATATATATATATATATATATATATATATATATATATATATATATGTATATAAATATTCTCTTTTTTATGATGAGGATGGCAATTTTTTGTTAGAATTTTTTTTAGACTTATTCTTTTTTATTTATAAATTTTAACAATCTTTAATAATTTTGATATTATAGTTTTAATTTAAATGAAGTTTATAAATTATATATACTATAATTTATGACTAATCAAATTGTATATTTATTATTTATTTAGTAGTTAATTATTTTGATTTAATATTAGTTAAATTTATATTTGATGTCAAATTTAATTATATTTCTATTTTAATTATGCAATGACAATGTTGATTATATTATTTTTTCTTTTGGATATGATTGATTTTATAATTTTATAGTTTGATTAGCTTGCTAATTATATTTTGTTTTAGTTGGGCTTAATTAATTCAAATGATCAATTTGGTTCAATTATGGTGTGTGTTACACTCATGTTTGATTAAGTGTTTAAGATGATTTGAGTTATTGATCTCAATTTTGATTTGATGTAGATTTAGATTTAAGCCCATTTTGATAAAAATTAAGCTTAATGGGCCACATTAGACTTATTTGAGTTAAATGATCAAATTTATTAAATTAAACCCAATGGTTGGCTAAATTTTATCTAATTATAAATTTTAAATGATTTTGGATGTTTGATTTGAATTAATTTTCAATTTAATTTGAATTTAGATTTAATAGACCCATTTGGGTCTACTTGTTAGTCAAATCAACCCATTTGGATCTTCATTAAATTTAGATTTATTTAGTTTTATTCTCAAATATGTTCATTTAATGATTTTGTGTCTTCGAAGTGACTCAATTTGATCAAATTTTAATTTATTGACTTAGTGGAGCCCATGTGGGTCGACTCTAGGTCAAATGACCTATTTGTTATTTTGTGTCCCATCATGATTTATTTTTTAGTCTGTTGTGTTTATGCATATTTTAATGTTTTGATTCAATTTAATTTTTTTAATTTTGATTTAATTTGATTTTATTTGGACTAGGTGATTTGGAGCTTACTTGAATATTTTGGGTCAAATGGGTTAGTTAGGCTTTACCTTGGCTTGATTGATTTGATTGTAGATTTTGGTATGGATTGAAGTGATGATTTAAGGATTAATTACTTTATGAGAAAATCAATTGAGTTAGGTATGATTTGGATGAGATTTGGCTAAGTCCATGAAATTGGCTTAAGGCTTTGGATTTGGATTTAGGTTTGGATTATGATTTGAAGTTGAGTTTGAGTTTGAATTAGATAAATTAATTGAAGATTTGAATTGATCTTTGAGAAAATCAATTGAATTTGGATTGATTTGGATTTGGTTAAGGCTAAGTTCATAAGATAAATCATAGAGTTTATGAAGGATTTTGATTTTAGATTCGATCATGGGCTTCAATAATTTGATTTGGATTTGAATTTGGATTTTGATATTTGAATTGAATTTGAGATTTGGTTTGAGAAGGTGAACATAGGTCAAATTTTGACTATAGAGTAGGTGAGTCCTTAATCTCTAAGGCATAGCTAATCCTATGGTTAACCCTTCTCTTTAAAGCTAAGTTAAGTGTTCACCTAATTGCTAGAAGTGTCTTATGACCAAGGAAGTTTTAGCATCTAGAAGACTCCCAGGTCAAAGAAGAAGAGGTTCAGAACTCACTATAAAAGTGAGGTCAATAATGTTTTTTAGGGTTTAGGGTTTAGGTTTTAGGTTTAGGGTTCAGGTTTAAGATTTTGGTTTAGGGTTTATGATTTTTTTTTAACAGAGAAAAAATTCAGATTCAACATTTCTTCTTTTTAATTTCTTCAACCAAGTAACACACCAATATTTCTAAGACACAAGAGATAACATAGATAAAAAAAATGAGCACACATAGAGTAAATCAAAACCTTAAAAACTAAAATCATCTCTAGAAAGACATAGTTCCATAAGTAGATCGATTGGCCATTCTTCAATTTCTAGTTCCCATCAAAACCACCGCCTCTCAAGTAGTGATCCACCATCATATCCTCTCCCTCCACCACCACCAGACAAGTAACCTCCATCCTCCACTTCCATAACCACCATTCACCACCATGTCCATATCCACTAAGACCTCTAGATCCCCACCACCACTATGATAACTATTGCCTTGCTTACACCACCATGCCGGATCTAAACTGAGCATGGTTATGGTGATGTTCCTACCATCGTGGTTTTCCCATTCTTGAGTTTAGTTTAGGTTTAGGTTTGTTTAGGTTTATTATTATTTAATTTATTTAGTTTAAGTTTTGGTTTTGGGTTTGGGGTTTGTTTAAGTTTTAGGTTAGGTTTAGGTTTAGGTTTTAGGTTTATGCTTAGGCTTTAGGGTTTATTATTGTAGGGAGTAGTTGGGTAGTGGTAGAGTTAGGTGTGGAGTGGTAGGTTTGTGGTATTATGAATAGGGAGAGAGGTTTTGATAGGTAGGGTTTTAAGATTTACATTTGGTAGGTGATTTAGGGTTAGTTAAGAGGTTTTTGAGTTGGGAGAGTATTTTGAGATAGGTTTTGGGTAAGTGAGTTTTAGAGGGCTCAGGGAGTAGGTATTAAGATTGGGTTTAGGATTAGTTTAATTTTGATTTGATTTCATAGTTTATTTATTTTATTTGATTTTATTATTTTAAGATTTTAGGTAGGAATAAGAGGTTTAGATATATTTAATATCTTATTTCATTTAGTAGGTATTATTTATTTTACTTTTTAAGTTTTATTTAGTTTAGTTTAGATTTTTGCTATTTTAGAGTTTAGATAGTTTAGTGTTTAGGTTTATTTTAGTTTGGGGTTTAGGGTTTGGGGTTTTAGTTTGTACTTTTAGGGTAAAGGGTTTTTATTTAGAGTAGGGTTTTACTTATTTAGAGTTTATAATTTAGGGTTTAATGTTTAGACTTAGGGTTTTAGTGTTTAGGGTTTAGGGTTTAGGTTTTTTAGGGTTTAGGGTTTAGGGTTTAGGTTTTAGGTTTAGGGTTTAGGTGTTAGTTTAGAGTTTAGTGTTTTTGGTTTTTTTTAAGTAGAGAATAAATTCATAACCAACATTTCTTCTTTTCGATTTCATCAACTAAGTAACGCACTAAGTTTTCTTAGACGCAAATAACAACATATATAAAAAATGATCACGCATAGAGTAAATCAAAAACCATAGATAACTAGAACTGTCTTTACTCAAAAGACACAATTCCATAAGTAGGAGATTGGATGTCCATTCTTCAATTTCTCTAGCCCCATCAACCACCCTAGCCTCTCAAGTAGTGGATCCACCATCATATCCTGATCTCTCCTTCACCACCACCATATAACCATCACTCCTCCACCTCCATAACCACCACTTTCTCCAACCACCACCTCCATATCCACCAATACCTGACCCCAACCACCACTATGATAAGCCGCCTCTACCTTTTTCCACCACCGATCTAAATTAAGCGATGATGATCCTACCATCAAGGTTCTCCCATTCTTTTTGATGTTTATTAGTTCATTAGGATTGAGGGTTTAGGTTTATTTTTTAATTTATTTAGTTACTTTAGGTTTAGGTTTAGTGTTTTGGGTTTAGGATTTTTGATTTAGGGTTTTATAAATTATGCTTTCAGGGTTTAGGGTTTAGTGTTTTTAGGGTTTACGCTTTAGGGTTTAGGATTTATAGTTTAAATTTTTTTTTAAATTAAGTAAATCAATAAATTTAGGTTTATTTAGTTTATTTTATTTTTTTATTTATATTTAGGTTCATTTTTTATTTAGTTTTGTTTATTTATTTTAGGTTTACTTATTTTAGTTTTGGATTTTTATTTTAGTTTATTTTAGTTTTTTAGGTTTATAGGTTTAAGTTTTAGATTTTAGGTTTATTTGGTTTTATTTTAGTTTAGGAGGTTTATTTTAGTTTATATTATATTATTTAGTTTAGGTTTATGTTATATTTATTTTAGTTTAGTTTATTTTATTAGTTTAGTTTATTTTATTTTTTATTATTTTATTTTTATTTAGATTTACATTTTTCTAGTTTAGGTTTAGGTTTTATTTTTATTTTTTAGTTCATTTGAAGGTTTATTCTTTAGGTTTAGGTTTTATTTAATTTTATTTTATTTTAATTTTATTTTACATAATTTATTTTATTTTAGCATTTTATTCCAGTTTATTTTATTTTATATAGTAGTTTTATTTATTTTACTTTTAATTATTATTTTTATAGTTATTTTATTTTGATTTGTTTAGGTTTTATTTTAGATTTCTTTATTTAGGTTTTGATTTTTTTTTTACTATTTAATATGTTTCATTTAGAGTTTAGGTTTTTTTTTTAATTTTATGGTTTAGGTTTTTGGGTTTGTGGTTAGGGTATTTTAGGGTTAGGTTAGTGAGGCCAGGGTAAGTTTTTTAGGGAGTCCATAGTCTTGTGGTCATTTTGTTTGATTTAGGGTTTGATTTTAGGGTTAGGTCAGGCTCAGCCTGGGTTTGGTTGGGTTTAGGATTGAGTTTTGGGTTGATAGTTGGGCCAGGAATAGTTAGGGTCAGGTTAGGTGGGTTTAGGTTGGGCTCAGTTTTGTTAGGATCTATAGTTTAAGAAACCATGTAGGTATTTAGTTTATTTTAGTTCATTTTATTTAGTTTTATATATATTAGGATTTTTTATAATATTTTAATTTATATATTTAGTTTAGGTTTATTTTATTTTTTTTAGGTTTAGGTTTATTTTAGTTTTATTATTTATTTTTATTTATTATGTTTAGGTTTATTTTTTAGGTTTAGGTTATTTTAGGTGTATTTTATTTTTTAAGTTTATTTTTATTTTTGTTTATTTTTATTTTATTTTGTTTTTATTTGGTTTAGTTTATTTTAAGTTTAGTTATTTTAATTATTTTAGTTTAGTTTATTTTATTTTAGGTTTAGTTTATTTTTTTATTTTAGATTTCATTTTTATTTTATTTAGTTTTTTTATTTTTTTTGTTTAGTTTAAGTTTTTATTTATTTTATTTTAGTTTAATTTTTATTTTATTTTAGTTTTTAGGTTTAGGTTTTAGGTTTAGGTTTAGTTAGTTTTACTTATTTTATTTTATTTTATTTTATTTTTTAGGTTTAAGTTTTATTTATTTATTTTATTTTTTTTAGGTTTCATTTTAGTTTATTTTTGGTTTTTATGGTTTAGTTTTTTTTTTTTTATTTTATTTGGGTTTTGGGTTTTAGGGTTTAGTGTTTTAGTTTATGTTAGGTATAGTTTAGTTTTAGGTTTTTTAGGATTATTTTAGGTTTTTTTCATTTTCTTTAAATTTAAATCAGTTTTTAGTTTATTTAGTTTACTTAGTTTATTTTTTTATTTTTATTTATTTAAATTTTATTTAAATTTATTTAGTTTTGTTAATTTATTTAGGTTTATTTATTTTATTTTAGGTTTATTTTAGTTTATTTTTTTAGTTTAGGTTTAGATTTATTTTTTTCAGTTTTATTTTATTTTATTTTTTGATTTAGTTTATTTTTTATTTTTAGGTTTAGGTTTAGTTTTTTTATTTTATTTTTAGTTTAGGTTTTAGGTTTTATTTTAGGTTTATTTTAATGTTTTATTTTTTACCTGGTTTAGGTTTATTTTTAGTTTATATTTTATTTAGTTTAGTTTATGTTTAGGTTGTTTATTTTTAGGTTTAGTTCAAGTTTTATTTATTTTAGTTTAGATCAAGTTTTTTATTTTTATTTTAGGTTTAGGTTATTTTAGGGGTTTAGATTTTATTTTATTTATTTTATTTTTAGGTTTTATTTAATTTTATTTTATTTTATTTAGGTTTATTTATTTTTATTTTAGGTTTAGTTTTTTTTATTTTATTTAGTTTTTATTTTTATTTTTTAGTTTAGGTTTTTTATTTATTTTATTTTAGTTTAATTTTTTAAATTATTTTATTTATTTTAGTTTATGTTTAGGTTTAATTTAGGTTTAGTTTTGTTTAGGTTTTATTTTATTTTATCATTTTATTTTAGTTTAGGTTTTCTTATTTATTTATTTTAGGTTTTATTTAGTAGGTTTAGTTTTTTGTTTTTAGATTTAGGTTAGTTTAGGTTTTTGTTTATTTTTTATTTAAATTTTTTTTATTTATTTGTTTTTTTTATGTTTTATTTTATTATTTTATTTTAGTTTAGTTTTATTTATTTTATTTTTAGGTTTTATTTGGTTTAAGTTTTATAACTTTTTTGGGGTTTAGGTTTAGGATTTGGGATTTAAGGTTTAGGGTTTGGTTTAGCATTTTGGGTTTAGTTTATTTTTTAGGTTTAGGTTTAGGATTGGGTTTGTTGGGTTTAGATTTAGGTTGTGGGTTTATGGTTCAAGTTTTAGTTTAGGGTTTAATTTTTTTTTATTAGAAAAATTTAGATTTAACATTTATTTTTTTTGATTTCATCAACCAAGCACAAGTTTTCTAAGATAGGTCATTTGATAAAGATGCATGGAGCAAATCAAAACCCTAGATAACTAGAACCATCTTTAATGTAAAGACACTTAGTATAGATTAGTTTTTATTTCTAGTTCCCATCAAACCAGCCTTTAGTGGGATCCCATATTTCTCCTCCACCACCACCATTTAACCTTCTTTTTTCATTATTTCACCACCTCCATATCCATAGATCTCCCACCACCAGTTATTTTATTAGTTTATTTTAGATGGTGATGTTTATCTTTTGCCATTCTAATGTTTATGTTTATTAGTCTTAGGGTTTAGGTTTATTTTTAATTTCTTTAGATACTTTAGTTTAGGTTTTTTTTGGTTAAGGGTTTAGGGTTTTTATTTAGTTTTAGGGTTTATGATTTGTTTGTGGTTTTTAGTTTAGTTTATTTTAGTTTTATTTTAGTTTAGATTTTTTTTTTTTTAATTTATTTTTTAGTTTAGGTTTTATTTATTTTTTATATTTAGGTTTATATTTTATTTATTTATTTATTAGATTTTTTTAGTTTTATTTTTTATTTTTTAGTTTTTTTTTTTTATAGGTTTATATTATATTATTTAGTAATATTTAGTTTATTTTTTTTATTTTATTATTTTTTTTGTTTATTTATTTAGTAGGTTTAGTTTAGGTTATTTTTATGTTTATTTTTAGTTATTTTATTTATTTTATTTATTTTATGTATTTTTAGGGTTTAGGTTTTATTTATTTTAGGTATTATTTTTATTTTTAGGTTGTTTTTATTTATTTAGTTTATTTTTAGGTTTATATTTTTTAGTTTAGTTTTTATTTATTTTATTTTATAGCAGTTTTTATTTTATTTTAATTATTTATTTTATGTTTTTATTTTAGAGTTTAAATTTTCTTTTTATTTAGGTTTTATTTTATTATATTTAAGTTTTTAGTTAGTTTAGGTTTTAGTTAGTTTAGTGTTTATGGTTAAGTTAGTTTATGGTTGGGTAGGGTTTAGGGCCTGGGTTTGAGGTTAAGTTAGGTAGTAGTCATAGTCTTTAAGATTTAGGTTTTAGGCTCAAGATAGTCAGGGTCAGGCCTAGAGTAGGTTACAGGGTCAGATAGGGTCCTGTTTGGGTTTGGGTTTTATTGATCAGGGTTTTTTAGCTTAGTTAGGGTTTTTAGGGCTCAGTTTTAGGGGTTTATTTTGATAGGTTGGTTTAATACAAAGGTAGTATTTATTTAGTTTATTTAGTTCATTTTTTTATTTATTTTAGTTTATTTTTTTTTATATTTTGTTTAGGTTTATTTTTTATTTAGTTTATTTAATTTAGGTTATTTATTTTAGTTTAGTTTTTATTTTTTGTTATTTTTTTAGGTTTAGGTTTATTTTATGTTTATTTTTTATTTATTTTATTTTTTTTATTTTTTTATGTTTAGGTTTTATTTATCTTTAGTTTGGATTCTTTTATTTTAGGTGTTATTTTTTTAGGTTTATTTAGGTTTAGGTTTTTTTAGTTTATTTTATTTTATTTAGTTGATTTGTTTGGGTTTTATTTTGTTTTATTTAGTTTAATTATTTTGTTTAGTTTATTTATTTTATGTTTAGTTTGTTTTTTTATTTTATATTTCATTTTTATTTTACTTAGTTTTTTATTTTTAGTTTATTTTAAGTTTTATTTATTTTATTTTAGTTTAATTTTTATTTTTTATTTTATTTTAGTTTGGGTTTAGGTTTAGTTTTAGATGGTTTTATTTTATTTTTTTATTTTGTTTTATTTTTTTAGGTTTATGTTATTTATTTATTTAGGTTTATTTAGTAGGTTTAGTTTTAAGTTTAGGTTTGTGGTTTAGGTTTTAGGTTTAGTAGGGTTTAGTTTGGGTTTGTGGGTTGGGTTTGGGTTTGGTTTGGGTAGTTTAGTTTGGAGTTTGGGGTTTAGTTAGTTTTAGGTTTTTTTATTTTTAAATTTAAATAGTTAGATTTATGTTTTCTTTTAGTTTATTTTATTTTAAATTTAAATTTAAATTATTTAGTTTATTTAGTATTTATTTTATTTAAGTTTATTTTATTTTTAGTTTAGGTTTAGGTTTAGATTTATTTTAGTTATTTTTTATTTTATTTTTAGATTTATTTATTTTATTTTAGTTTAGCTTTTTTTATTATTTTTTTAGGTTTTTAGGTTTTATTTTAGGTATTTATTTTTTTTATTTTATAGGTTTTTTTAGTTTATTTTATTATTTAGTTTAGGTTTATGTTTAGGTTAAGTTTATTTTATTTAGTTGGTTTTATTTTATTTATTTTAGGTTTAGTTTTTATTTTTTATTTTTGGTTTATTATTTTAGTTTTTAGATTTTATTTTATTTATTTATTTTTAGGTTTTTATTTAATTTTTATTTTATTTTATTTTATGTTTATTTTATTTTTATTTTAGGTTTAGTTTTTTATTTTATTTATGTTTTATTTTTTTATTTTGTTTAGTAGTTTTATTTATTTTATTTTAGTTTAATTTTTAAATTTTATTTATTTTATTTTAGGTTTAGGTTTATTATTTAGGTTTTTTTTATTTTTTATTTTATTTTATTATTTCTATTATTTAGATTTTAAGTTTTTAGGTTTTAGGTTTAGGTTAGTTTTAGGGAAATGGGTTATTTTATTTAAATTTTCTTTTTTAGGTTTAGGTTTTGTTTTATTGCTTTTATTTTATTATTTTATTTTAGTTTAGGTTTTCTTATTTATTTTATTTTTAAGTTTTATTTAGTTTAAGTTTAGTTTATAACTCTAAGTTTAGGTTTATTTTATTTAGGTTTAGGGTTTAGGGTTTAGCATTTGGTTTAGTGTTTAGGTTTTAGGGTTTAGGGTTTAGGGTTTAGGGTTTAGGATATTTGGTTTAAGTTTAGGGTTTAGGATTTAGGTTGTGGGTTTATGGTTCAAATTTTAGTTTTGGGTTTAAGTTTTTTTTATCAGAGAAAAAATTTAGATTTAACATTTATTCTTTTCGATTTCATCAACCAAGTATCAAACCAAGTTTTCTAAGATACAAGTGTCGATAAAGATAAAAAATGAGCACGCATGGAGCAAATCAAAAACCCTAGATAACTAGAACCATCTTTAATACAAAGACACTATTCCATAAGCAGTAGATCGGATCGGGCCGTTCTTCGTTTCTAGTTCCCATCGAACCACCCGCCTCTCCAAGATCCCACCACCACCATTGTAACCTTCATCCTCCTCCTCCATAACCACCACGCTCCACCACCACCTCCATATCCACCAAAGACCTCGAGATCTCCCACCACCACCGCGATAACCCACCTCGCTTTGCCTCCATTGTTCTAGATTACCTCATTGACGGTGATGTTCCTGTCATCAAGGTTCTACCATTCTTAATGTTTATGTTTATTAGGTTTTAGGGTTTAGGTTTATTTTTTAATTTATTTTTTAGGTTTAGTTTGGGGGCTTGGGTTTAGTTAAGGTTTAGGTTAGGGTTTAGGGTTTAGCATTTTAGGGTTTATGATTTTAGGTTTAAGTTTAGGTCAGGTTTAGGCTCAGTGTGGATTTAGGATTTTGGTGGTTTAGAGCAGGGTTTGGTTTTGTGGTTAGCTCAGGGTTTAGAGTGGGGAGGTTTTGTGGTTAACAGAGGGAAGGTGGGCCCAGGATCTGTGGTGGCCTAGTGAGTTTTAGGGCTCAGGGCCTGGGCTAGTTTGGGTCAGTCAGGGCCCAGGTCAGGATTGGGGCCTGGTGTGGTCAGTCAGGGTAGGTAGGGCCTGGGTTTAGGTCAGTGGCCTGGGTTTAGGATTTAGGGAGGGTAGGGTCAGGTTTAGATTTAGTGGTTTTAAACCAAGCAAACCCCAGGTTTAGATTTATTTAGTTTATTTAGTTTTATTTTATTTAGGTTTATCTTTATTTGTAAGTTTAGTTTATTTATTTTAGTTTAGGTTTATTTTTTTAGGTTTAATTTATTATGTTTATTTTTAGTTTATTTTATTTTATTTTATGTTTAGCTTTATGTTTTATTTTTAGATTTAGGTTTAGGTTTTTATTTTATTTTTTTAGGTTTATTTTATTTTTATTTTAGGTTTTGTTTTTATTTTATTTAGGTTTGTTATTTTTAGGTTTATTTTATTTTTTTAGTTTAGTTTAGGTTTTTATTTATTTTATTTTAGTTTAATTTTTATTTTATTTTATTTTTAGGATTAGGTTTAGGTTTAGGTTTTAGTTTAGGTTTTTTTATTTTTATTTATTTATTTTATTTAGGTTTAGGTTAATTTATTTATTTTATTTTTAGGTTTTATTTAGTTTAGGTTTAGCTTTTTAGGTTTTAAGGTTTAGTTTTAGGGTTTAGGGTTGAGGTTAGAGTTTAGGGTTTAGGTTGGGGCAGTAGTTTTAGGATTTAGGGTTATTGTGTTTTTTAGGTTTAGGTCTTAGGTTTAAGGTTTGGAAGGAGGATTTATGGTTTTGGGTTTTTAGGATTTAGGGTTTATGGTTTACGGTTTTTAGGGTTTAGGGTTTAGGGTTTAGGGTTTAAGGTTTAGGGTTTAAGTTTTTTTTTAATAAGAGAATAAATTCAGATTCAATATTTCTTCTTTGATTTCATCAACCAAGTATCACTCTAAGTTTTCTAAGACGCAAGCGACAACATAGATAAAAAATGAGCACGCTTAGAGCAAATCAAAACCCTAGATAACTAGAACCATCTCTAATATAAAGACATAGTTCCATAAGCAGTAGATTGGATTTGTGTTCTTCAATTTCTCTGTCCCATCGAACCACCTCGCCTCAGTAGTATTCCGCCATCATAGGGTCTCTCCCTCTGCCTCCACCACGGCTATAACCTCCATCTCTCCTCCCAATTCCATAACCACCACTGCTCTGACGCATTTAGGTTTTAGTTTAGGTTTTATGGTTTCGGGCTTATGGTTTTGTAAGGTTTAGGGTTTAGGGTTTTAGGGTTTAGGGTTTAAGGTTTAAGGTTTAGGGTTTAGGGTTGTAAGTTGTAGGTTTAGGGTGTTTTAGGATTTAGGGTTTTTAAAAAATAATAATAAGTAAACCAATAGCTTTAAGTTTATTTAATTTATTTTTTTATTTATTTGAGTTTATTTTATTTTTATTTTTATTTAGGTTTATTTTTATTTTTATTTAGTTTAGTTTATTTATTTTATTTATTTATTTTATTTTCAATTTTTTATTTGTTTATTTTTTAAGTTTCTTTAGTTTAATTTTATTTATTTTATTTTTAGGTTTAGGTTTTATTTTTATTTTAGGTTTAGGTTTTGTTTTATTTTATTTTTTTAGGTTTATTTTATTTTATTTAAAGTTTAGTTTTATTTTATTTAAGTTTTTTATTTTAGGTTTATTTTAATTTTAGTTTAGTTAACATTTTATTTATTTTATTTTAGTTTAGTTTTATTTATTTATTTTATCTTTCTTTTAGGTTTGATTTAGTTTAGGTTTTATTTTATTTTATTTATTTTATTTAGTTTAGGTTTTTTATTTATTTTATTTTTTAAGTTATTTTATAGTTTAGGTTTATTTTTATAGTTTAGGGTTTGGAGTTAGGGTTGTATGTTTAGGATTGGGGTTAGGGTTTTACAGGGTTTAGGGAGGGTTTAGGGTTTAGGGTTTAGGGTTTGGGTTTAGGTTTTTTTTAGTTTAGTTTAGGTTTTATTTTATTTTATTTTATTATTTTTTATTTAGGTAGGTTTTATTTTAGTTTAGCAGTGGTTTAGGGTTTATGGTTTTTTTTTAGGGTTTAGTGTTTAGAGTTTAGGGTTAGGGTTTTTTGGTTTTGGTTGGGTTTAGGTTTTAGTTTAGTGGGTTTAGGGTTTTGGTTAAGGTTTTTTTTTTTGAGAAAATTGGGGAATTTTATTGCCACAAAATAAGGAGAACAAAGTCCTTAAAGGGATAAATCTCTAAGCTAATGCTCAAAACAATAAAACCTAAAAGATGAATCCCAAACTATTACAATATTAAATAAAGAGAAGCAAAAGAAAACTAAATTAGCCACAAGTAGAAGATCCATATTAGCAATAGAAAATCCACTTGATTTCTTTGATAACAAAAAAATCCTAGACTCAACCTATAAAAGAAATCGCAACATACTAAGGAAAGGATGAGTACAATTAAGTAGCATAAAGAGAAGTAGAAAAGAGAAAGAGCAAAGTAAAGAAATGGCTCAAGCTCTCATAATCATCTTAAGGAGCAACATATATGTAAGCATCCGAACTTTAGATGGAGGGTTACAATTACATATAATGCTACCAGCCAAAAGAAGAAAGAGAGGGAAACATCAAGGCTGCCATAGCCAGCAAACCTCATGTAGGCAGTCATCCAAAGATCATCATCAAACAAGGTTGCAAAGTCTTCCAACTAGGAAAGAGAACATCCTAGCATAGAGCCACCAAAATAACCAAGCCTAGTAAAGCATACTAATAGCCATCCATCAAGCACAACGGCAATACATCAGGAAAACCACCAAAGCCAACACCAAAAGTGAGGAGAAATACCAAAAAAGACAAGCATCATTAATAGGGATAACAACACAGCCCGTAAAAGATAGCCCAAAGCCAAGGAACCATCCCTAGATTATCTCCAAAGAAAACAAACTAATACCCAAATAGAGGGGACAACTAACACCAACAAACCATAAATCCAATCCAGTAGAGGATAACCCAAGCATAAGCAAAGATAAAGGGGAGCACCTCCACCAAGACAGATAAACAAAATGACCAAAGTAGCATTCAATAAGGCTACCACTAAGAATAGCCAGTGTAATAGTAAAACCACCACCACAAACCATGAGTCAGGTATTAGGAAACAAGGAGAGCAAAATACAGTAGAAAGAGGTAATACCCATAGACAAAATAAAATCCAAGACACCAAACCAAGGCACCAGCACCCAAGGAAAAACAACAGCTACTAAATAGCCTTTAACTAGCCAACCCAAAATGACAACAAACTAAAAACCAAGACCAAAAATACTACAAGAGCTCAGTAGCAATAAAACAGAAGCAAACAGCCAATAAAGCCACCCAGCCCACTAGAAAACAACATTTATGCTAGGAAAAATTAGATCAATAGCTAAGCAGCCACCCAGATAGAAAAAAAGAAAAAGATAAGCAGTTGCAGCCAAGAGAGGAAGACCATTACAATAGGAGGTTGAAAACACAACCAAAAGAACCAAACCAAAAATAGCAAAACCAATCACCAAGCCCCAATCAACAAAATAAGAAAAATTAATAGCCAACAATCAGCCTCCACTAGGCAAAATCCAAACCAAAGATAAACCACCAACACCCCCCCAAATCTGCCACCAACAGAGGAGCTAAAACCAACCAACACATCCACTCACAACCAACCCACCAACACAACTAATCAACCGCCAAATAACAAGGCCACCCAACCAACCACCACAGCAGCAGAAGATCCAACTTAGATAAGGAAGTAACCAGCCCAAATATGAGGAAAACCTCATTCAGAGGGAAAGATAGATAGTAGCATACACACAACCCAATAGGAGGCCACCAAAAATAACCAAGAAATATTTATGGTTATTACCCAGCTAGGCAAACAACCAAGGAAAGGAAAGCCTAGGAGGACCGCCAACCCCCCATCAACAAACCAGGGAGGAAAAAACCTAACCCTAGCAAAATAAGGTCTCTTCTAGACCCTAGAGAACAAACAACCACAACCAAAGAGAAAATAGGAAGGCAACAACCACAAAATAACAACCTTCAAGCCACATGTCAGAGGTAACAACCAACAATCAATAGCCACTGAGCCAAAATAAGAAAGGAAAGCAACAACCACCAAAAAGCCCAACACTAAGATAGAATTGAGAAGATTAACAACAACCTTCAAAAAAACACCACCCAAGACAACTAAGCAAAGGGTAGAAACAAACAGCAGCATCAACCAAACAAGGCAACACTCATAGAAAATGAGGTTATCCAAAACCCTCAAAAAGAATAGTAAGGAGAAATCCAAATATGAGAAAGCATGAAAGCAGCAATCAATAATCAAGCTCAAAGAAAACACCATAGCCAAAGACCAATAAAAAAAATTCACAAGTTAAAGTTTAAAGTAAGGCGCTCAGTTATCTAGATTAACCAAGCCTCTGACTTAGGTAAGTTTTTATTATCTAATATAGTGAGCTCATTTAATTCAGCACCCAAATTGGCTAGGAAATCTGCACAAGCATTACCTTCATGAAGAATATGAGAAATTTTTTAGCAAACTTGAGAGAGGAGGGTTTTAGTGTGATTAAGGAGATAAAATAAGTTAGTATTCCCCATTTTATTAGAAGTGAGCATATTAGGTAAAAGAAGAGTGTCAACTTCAAACCAAATATTAAATAGGCCTTTGTTTAAAAAAATATCAATAGCTTTTTTAACAACCATAAGCTTAGCATAAATAAGAGAGCAGGCTTTGAGGGGATAAGCAAAAGCACAAATGATAGTACCTTTGGAATCCCTAATAATACCACTACAACCATATTTACTATGTGAAATTGAACCATCAATATTGATTTTAATAAAGTTTTCAATAGGTTTAATCCAATGGATAATCCTAACATCCTCATTGAAAAAAACATTAGGCAAAATGAGACCCAATTTTTTAGCCACAAATTTGTAACCTCTAAAATGGATGTTACTAATTAAATTAGCATTAAACAAAGCATGAATTTTTTTCCTTTAGTTCTAGCTAGGATCCTTTTATGATTCATAGGAATACCATGATATTTAGCATCATTTCTATCCATCCAAATGAGAACAATAAAGGTAATAGAAATTAAGATATTGATATGTCCTTTCATAGTTTTTTGGAGACAAGCTTCAAGAAGTTAATATAAAGAAAGGAAACCATGAAAATAGTTAGTCTTAAATAAATCATCATACCATATCCATAATTTGGAAGAAATGGTACTATTGACAAAACATGATTAACATTTTCAATATGAAAGCAATAATATCACTTAGAAGGTAAATAAAACCCTTTATTCTAGAGCAAGAAACCTAAGAATAAAGTTTTTCAAAATGCTCCAAGCTAAAATCGAATAAGAAATGGGAATGATATTGTTCCAAAGTTTAATGAAAACATTAGAGGAGTTCTGCTTATCTCTAATAAAATTCCAAACCTCTTTAAGAACAAAATCACCATTGTAAGAGAGCTTAAAAATAATTTGATCAGGTTTGTTAAAAAAAAATAAAGACACTTCTAAAGTTATCATAAAGAGAAATAGAGATACAATTTTCAAGTTTGTTTTCATTCCAATTGTTATTAAGCCAAAAAGAGTTAACTTTGATAGTAGAGTGTATAGATAAATGGGAGTCAATAGATCCATTTCCAATCCAATTGTCTTGCCAAAGAAGGATGAACCATAATGAATACCTGACCTCATTTTAGATGATGAGCACTCAACCCCTCCAACTTAGACATAGGACTTCTCTTTGACTTTAGGAGTTCCTTAGTCTTAAGACACATCTAGTGATTAGGTGGACACTCAACATAGCCCTAGAGACTTAGAAGAGTTAGCCATAGGAATAGGTCATGCCTTAGGGGTGTTAGGAAAATTTCCACCCTATAACTTGAACCACATTCCTTACTTCCTTCCTTCAAGTCAAACTCTAAATCCAATCAACATCAAACTTAAATCAATTCTAGCCTAATTGATTTTCTCCAAACTCAAATCAATTCCTTATGATTGAAATCCATGATTGAAACTTATGATTGAAGCCCATGATTGAAACTCATTTGATTCCCTCTGATGGACTTAGCCTAAATCTAATCAAAATCACTTCAAACTCATGAAATTTTCCCATAACTTTTGTATATTATCATTTATATTCACATATATAAATGAAATATAAAATCAATCAATCAAACTCAAAAAAATCAAATCCAAAATGGCCAAAATTCCAAATCTTTCCTAAGTCCTTTATTTCTCTCTTAAGGACTTAGCCCAAATCAAGCTCAAATCACTTCAAACTCATGAAATTTTCTCATAACCCATTTATATTCTCATTTATATTCACATATATAAACGAAATATAAATTCAAACAACCAAAACTAACTCCAAAAATCAAACTCAAATTCAACCAAAATCCAACCTAAGCCTTTCAAGTCAAAATCTTGAACTTAGCCAAATCAATTTCAAATCAAGCCAAACCCTTGATTTTCCTTCATGGTTCAATCAATCCTTCAATCATGAATCCAAATATAAACATAAACTTCAACCATCAAACCAAAACTAAATTCAAAATCAAACCCAACTCAAACTCATGTTCACCCTTTGAACTTGAAATTGTCAATGAATCAAAACCTATTTGACTTCAAATCACTTGCAAATGGATTTATATTTCAATCATAAATCCATATGTGAGTTGAATCAAACTCAAATCAAGCTTTGACCAAGCCATTTGACCCACTTAGGCTCACTTGACCCAAAGTGACCTAAAGTAGCCTTATGAGCCAAATTCTAATCCTAACCAAATTGGATTGAACTAAGCCAATCTATGCCTCTCATCATGATCAACAATCATCATGAGATGATCAATCACTCAAATTGGGTCAAACCAAGTCAAACCTAAGGGTTGACCAGTCAACACTAGCCAAACTCACCATAGCCAAAATCCACCATAGGCCAAATTGATTGAAACCATTGATCAAAATTCATTCATGACCAATGTTTGAACTTGACCAAGTCAACATTTGAGCCTAACCTAGCCCAATTGGCCACTTGACCCAAGTTGACCGAACTTGACCTAAAAGTCAAAATGTTTCAAAACTTGATCTAAGCCAAATTGATTCAAACCAATGGGTCAAGTTCATTCCAAATCACTTGTTGAACTTGACCAAAGCCTCAATTGGCCAACTAGACCTAACCTAACCTAATTTACCTTGAACCCAACTTGACCTAAAGGGTCAAATTGAGCCAAATTCAAACTTAACCAAAATTGATTGGAAACAAAAATACCAATCCATTTCATATGACCAACCAAACATGAACCAACCCATGACCTAACCCAAATAGGTCAAATAGGTCAATTTGGTCAACTTGACCCATTTGACCTAAATGAACTCAATTGAACCAAAACCAAATATAAACTAAATTGAATCAAACCAAAGCCACCAAAAATTTAAAATGGTCATATGAACTTGACCCAACCCTTAGTTTGACCCAATTTGACCACTTGGTCAACTAAGTTGACCCATTTTGACCTAAATAGGTCAACATGAGACAAATCGCATCAAACCAACTCCAAATTCAATGAAACTTGGCCAAACCTATTTTCCCATCATACCAAATATGCCCAAACTAAAATCAAGGTCAAATGACCATTTTACCCTTAGGCCATAGGGTAACCCAAAATTAAAACCACTTGGAATTTGGTCAATTCCTTTTCATGGACACTTGGCATCCTCTTAGTAAACCAAATGGTCACTAATGGACCTAGTGATGGGTTTGAGCCAAAAATCCAACCCAAACCCAAAAATGTGTGCTTGAAAATGGCCACATGGGAATCATGCCTCCACTTATTTTAAGCACATGGCAACCTCCTCCACTCCTTCCCTAGCCAAACTTGAATGTAATGACTCATCTAATAGCCTAACAAACCCAGTCAAGGAGCTCAATTAGATCAAAATGGCAAGCTTTGCTTGACTATCTGATTGCTAAAGGGGGAGATATACTCCCACTAATTTGATTTCATTTCAACATTCTCCTGATTGAACCTAGGAAAGTTAGAAGCCATTCCTCAGCCTCCCAAGCTCCCTAAGTAAGAATCAATTTCCCATTTGTCAATTTCTAAAACCTAAAATAGGGAAGAAAACCAAAAAATCCAATCTCACTCCACACTTCAATCGAGCTTGCCAAAAGCTTCATACAAGTTGAAGCAAGGGAGGAGTGCTCTAGACCAAAGATGAGCTCAAGTCAAGGAGGTGTTAGCCCATAGGAGGATCTAGCAAATCTCAAAACTCCAAACTTTAGCAAAGCTTCGTGTCACTAGATGAAGCTTCTCCAAGGGAATCGAGCGATGGTGATCACCTTCGACGAGGTTAGCCATTTTTTCAAGCTTAAATTCAATGTGGTTTGGAGCTTTATGAAAGGAATTTTAATCTCATAGAATTATAGCCATTAGATGTGCTTGCCATTGTGTCTAGATGGCGTGGGTTGAATTTCAATCTAAAGCTTAATCGAGCTCGGATCATACCTTTGAAGATGGATGGTGTCCATTCTCCATAGGGAAATATAGGGATGAATCTCTGGCCATCCATCCGTGCATTTTGGATGGACGGCCGTGATTAAAATACATAGCATCCATGAATTTATCCTTTAGAACATAGGATTTAATCTCAACCATCTGATCCTTGATCTAGCGATTGAGGAGAAAGCGTGTAGCACCATCGCTGACATGGTGCTATGATGTGACAACGTAAAGATCCAATCCCATCGCACCACATGGAAAGCATGCGTCGCCCACTTGGCGCCGATGGGATTAAATATAATTAGGCTATTGAATGTTTTAATTAATTATGTAAACTTCTTAAAATCATATCTAAGACTAGAAAAATAAAAAAAATATGAAATAAATTACATTGGATAGATAATTTGATATAGGATATTCTAAAAATGATTTCAATGAATTTTAAATAATGCTTTTATCTAAATTTAAGTTTTATTGGGAATGTTATTTTGCTAATTACCCTCTAATTACTCCACTGATTAATCCCAAACTTCTTGTGCTTAATTAGTGGGATGACTCCGACCTCCTTGAATTTTCTTGGGATTTATTGGTGGCTTAATTAGGAATTGCTAGTTCATTCCTTAATCACTCCCTTAATGCAATTTTTAAGGGTATAATTAGTGGTTTAACCCTGATTAAGTCAATTAAGTTTTGATTAAGTGAATATGAGGTTTGGAGAATAATTTTGGGATACTTTCATTAAGATATTCCCTAAACCCCCTTTCTTTCTTAATCCATCCTTAATTAAGGGTTAATTCACTACCTTTAATTAATTTCATAAAATTTCCAAAACTTTCAAGAAAATGAATCTATCTTGGGTAGATTCTTAGATGTTCAAGAGCTTAAGTACAATTAAGGAAATCAAAATCCAACTCACATGTGTTAGAGGGGTTATGAAAGTACTTAAGTTAAACCCCTTAGCTTAATTAATCATTAATCATGAGCCAAATGCATTAGACCCTTTTCTTACTAGGTGCATTGAGTATTTAAATTCCTTGTGTGGTTTTATGTCATCTCATTGGCTCACAATTATTTGATTAACTATACTAAGGTGGTATAGGTAAGGGGTAATTAACATGCTTAACTCATACCTTAACCTAATCAAAACATAAAATTGATCTAATCACCTAAGAATTAAACTAAAATAATAAACATATGTGGGAATGGGTTAGGAATAAAAAACTCACCTTACATTTCTCAAATTAAATTAAACTCAAAACAAAATCAAACCTTCTTTAAAAATAATTTGATTTACTTTAAGCTTTCTTATTTCATAAGATTTTCTTTAGAAATTAATTAGGGTGGATGTGTTTACATTCTTTCATCACTTTAGTTCTTTCCTAATATTCTAAATGTTTTTGTCATATGAGTTTCAGAAATTCATGCTTTTCAAAAAATCAAATCCAAAATGAAATGCTTTCTTTATGTCAAATTGCATTGTTTAGCTAAAGTAAAATATGAATGGCTATTATCACTATTAAATTCAAAACTATTTTCAAAATCTATAAATTGAATACCTAGAACTAAAAGTGAGCTACTTATAGTTTATTTATAATCTTGCATGTAAATATAAAATGTGTCTTATGTTTGCTTTCTTTCTTTCCTCTTAATATGGATTTGAATAAGACTTGCAAAGTGTATAGTTCTTTTAAAAGAACATAACACTTGCTTAAATCTATTCTTATCCTCTTTCATGTTATGACTTAAGGAAGATCCTTACACTTACACATATAAATTGCATAACCAAGTCCAAGCATAAGTACAAACTTTTGCAACTTTCTTTCAATTCATTTTTTTTGTACATATGTTTGTACTTAAGGAAAGTGGTATATTAGTGACAACCCGGGTTGCTTTTAAGTAGCCCCAAGTAGATCTTGTACGTTACACCCCTAGTGTTAACAATGGAAACATACTCACTTATGCCTTTCATACATTCGTATGTGCATGTGAAAAATGGATAAGAAAACCTCTTTTCTACTTAAATGAAAATCATGCATCACAAAGCATTCAAATTTTCTTAAGTAACTCACTTAGAATTCATCATAAAGTGTGCCAAACATTCTCATTGTATGTATAGATAAGCTTAGGATGCATCCATATGCATATTATACATAGGAAAGAAATGAAGTGATGTGTGTTTTGTGAATTTAGTTCACTTTACTTAATCTTAAAATGCATTTCTTTTGAATAGGTTTGTTTAGGGAAAATCTAAATTTAAGATTAATTAAAACACATAATAAAACATTCACTAAACAAAACTAAACATGAATCATATTTAGAAATTACTTAAGGTAGGGAAGGAAAGAGAAGTTCTCTTCTCTTTTCCCTCTCTTTAAAACTTAGTAATTAATTGTAGGATTCACTTAAAGAAACTAAAATACAAAATAAAATCAACCCAAATCAACTAAAAATTTAAATGAAACCACCCATCTAAGTTGAACATCTTCACACTTAGAAAATCCAAACCTTAAATCCATAGCTAAGCATACCAAAAACCTTCTAAAGCACACACTAAGTCACCACTTCTAGCTTTAGGTTAGGTGGTGCATGGATTGATGTTTGCTTTATTTTGCAAATGTATTATTTCTAGGATGTTAGGGTGAATGTGCATAGAATGCATGGTTGGGTGATCTTAGTCTAACCATTATTCTCTGCAGGGGATTGTGCTTAAGGGGTGCTGTAATAAATAAAATAAATAAATGCTTTTGCTTTGCAGGTGCTTATACCCCTAAGCATAATCCAATAGGCCAGGTGGATTTGGTTACGATGTGTGGGTGCTAAGTTCAATATACATTCTTAGGATATGGTTTGTTTAGCTAATCTCTATTTTGGTGTTAGTTAGATTTACTTTTCCTTTTCATGTAATTTTGCAATTAGGATTTTGGAATGAATGTTATGGGGAATTAGGATGAGCATTGGTCATAAGATCTCATCTTATGCACCATGTAAAATGTTGGGAGCATTAACATTCCAACCATCCAAAAGAAGGAACCAAAGAAGAAAGAAGAAAGAAGAAAGAAGAAAAGAAGAAAGAAGAATGAAGACCCCCATAACATGAATTTTCTTACTTGATTCTAAATTAATTCCTTTGTAATGGTATAAGGGTAGAGCTTCTACCCAATTTTTTTTTTGGTTTGTGTGGTGGTGCCCACCATAAATGGCCTTTTATTCTTTTAGCTTTTATAAAATGTTTGATGTTTTGTTTAGCTTGTGCATTAATATGGCATGTTTTTTGAGTTTTTTCCTCGCTTGATGTATAGCCTGGATGATGATTAGGCTCTTAGGAGAAAATAAATCTTCTACCAAATTAATCAACTCAAAATTAAAATAAATTACTCATAACCTCATTTAAAGCTTAAGTTAAAATCAAGATAAAAGAATTAGTAACCCCTTGGATGAGTATTTTTTTATAGCATCATGCATAAAAGCATATTGTTACACTCTTGATTGGAGGGCTTCCACCTTTGGGAGAAACTTGGCTTGACCAGAGCCATGGTGGAAACACACCTCCTTCTTCACTAATGGCCAATAATTTTACTTCTCATACATTAGGCATATGAATCCTATAAGCTTGAGTCGAATGATTGTCCAAAATTGAAAATAACATGGAATATGTTTCGCATTAGAACTAGGTCATTTTCATACCCTTACATGATCTAGTCTCTTAGGGAGTGAGTTTAAAGACTTAGTCTCTTGCTAAATAAATAACCCTAGCTATCTTGCATAAAGCATATGACTTGCCTACATGAATTTAAAATCATAGGTGGAGTTAGTGGCCACCCAGTAAGTCCAAGCAGTCAGGTGGTTTGTCTTCTCTTATAGAGGCAAACCAAATACACATTTTTGCCTTAGATTTAGGTTGTGCTTTTGGCCCTCGCCAAAGCTTTCTAGATTTAGGTTCTAAGGTTGCTTCTCCCTATGGGCCATAAGTATAAATCCTCACCTCCTATTTCCATAACCATGTGTTATGGAATCATAAGCCTAAATTTAAATGAAAAATTCAACTCAAACAAATTAAATCAATTTCAAAATGTAAAGCCCAACCATAGGATAGTTGAGATTCACCTAGGTTTCCTAGCATCATGAGCATTTCCTACTTATCTTCCTTCAGCTTCGATAATAACTCTCTCTCTTTGATCAATCCCATTTGATCTTCCAAAATAAACTAATCGATTGATAGTCCTACCTATTGAAATCTTTGGAGACAATGATCATTTACTTTAATCGAGAGTATTCTTAAGGAATCCCTTCCTTAATGTAATGGAGGCTTACCTATAGAGAACTTAATGAACTGATTTTAAAATAAACCCTACTTTACTTTTCCATGTAAAGTAGGGAAGAATCTATATACATATGACCATTATCCTTAGGATCCCTTGTTGAGGTGATTAAGTCCATTGTAGGGTGGTGACTTGTATCTTCTGAGATAGTACACTTCTCCCCAATGTTGTACCCGATCACCCTCAATAAGAATATATGCATATCTATGTGGTGTCAAAATGCATAAAAAAGAGAAGTATATTTCTATCTTCATTTTATCCCACATAGAGTGAAGATGGAAGTATACATTTTCTTTTTAGAAATTATATATATTAAAATGTATAATTTCACCACAGAATTTTTACACTCGTGGGTTCCTCTCCATCTTTGGTAAATGTTTATCATCTCCAAGTATCGATAGTGGGTTTGAACTTTTGTATAAATCCAAGACTATTTATTTCCGTTGACACTTAGTTTATTTCATCCTTAAGCTAAGCTAGCCAACATCTTTAGGTTTTAGGACCTCACCCCGTGTTGGTCTTAAAACCCCTATTTGGTTCCCCAATGGGTGAAAATGAAAGTTTAATCAAAAAAGAATTAATTAAAGACTTCCTCCTTATCATTTTCATGTTAAGGAAAGGTTCATTCTAAAATAATAAAGATAATAAATCCTTCATAAAAATTTTTGCTTTTAAAAAAAGCACTCTTTCCAAATGCACATAATAAAATATTTTGCACAAAATTTTCCTAAATCACCTTCATCTAACAATCTTCATGATTGTTACATGTAGGATCATCTTTACAAAATAATAATAATAATAATAAAATAAATAAAATTATAACAATCACATTTTTCTAAAAGCACAAATGAGTTTCTTCACTCAATTCATTTTGGTGAAGACCTCATTTTCCAAAATAAAATTTCAACAATCATGTTTTCAAAAGCATAAAAATTTGAAGATGGATCTTTCCATTCAATACATCCAAATATGTTGAATGGATATTACATCTTCAACCAAAATCACAATCTTGAAATTCCACTCAACACATTCCACATATGTTAGGTTGGAACTTTCATATTTTCAAAAAAGGACATATGAAACATCTCCATTCAATATAATCACATTTATTGAATGGAGGTTTCATTTTCAAAAAGAGCATATGAATATCTCTATTCAATATACCCAAATGTTTTGAATGGAAATTTCATTTTCAAATAAAGTAACATTATTTTGAAATGCCACTTGACATATTTCATATATGATTGGGTTGGGATTTCCTCTTTCAAAAAGCAATAATCACACACAAAATATACACCTTTGAAAAATGAAATATAATTGATTTCCATCTTACATACCCAAATTTGTTAAATGGAAATCTCCCTTTTCAAAAAATCAACAAAAACAAAAATTTTCAAAATACATTTGAAACTTCATTCTAGCATATCCCATTTGCTAAAATGATGTCTCCCTTTTCCAAAACAAAATTTGAAACACACTTTTGGAATTTCATTTAGCATACTCAAATTTGCTAAGTGAAATATCCATTCCAAAAAAATTTTCAAAACATATTTGGAACTTCAATTTAGCATACCCCATTTGCTAAAATGAAGTCTCCCCTTTTCAAAATCCAAAACAAAAATTTGAAACACCTTTTGGAAATTCATTTAGCATACTCAAATTTGCTAAGTAAAATTTCCATTTCACAAAATTTTCAAGAAACACTTTTTGAACTTCATTCTTTAGCATACCATATTTGCTAAAGTGAAGTCTCCATTTTCAAAATAAAATCAAAACACAACAATTTTGAACATATCTTTTGGAATTCCATTTTAGCATACTCAATTTGCTAAGTGAAATTTCCATTTCACAAAATTAAATGAAACTTCATTTTAACATACCAAATTTGCTAAAGTGAAGTCTCCACTTTCAACCAAAATTCAAATCAAAATCAAAAGAAATACACATTAGGATTCACTTAGCATACTTAAAATTGCTAAGGATCCTTTTCAAAATCAAATCAAAATCAGAAGAGAAACACATTAGGATTCTCTTAGAATACTTAAATTTGCTAAGGATCCTACTTTTCAAAATCAAGAGAAAAATCAAAAGAAACACATTTGTATTTCCTTAGCATAATTAAATTTTCTAAGGATCCTACTTTTCAAAATCAAATTAAAATTAAAAGAAACACATTAGGATTTTCTTAGCATACTTAAATTTGCTAAGAATCCTATTTTCAAAAATTTTAAAAGAACAAAACACACTTGGATTTCCTCATTTAGCATACCAAAATTTGCTAAATGGGAAATTCCATTTCTCTTTTCAAAATCACAAAAAAGATTCACAAAATAAAGCAAAGAAAGAAACAAAAACAAAAAATTGTTTCAAACATCTCACTTAGTATACCCAAATTTGCTAAGTGGATAAATTCCAAAAATATGAAATCCGAAATGAAAACAAAATTTACCCTTTACTTTAACATACCTAAAATTTTTAAATGAAGGGTCCTCAAAATCAAAAAATTTAAATTCAAATATGAACCTATGGAAGCATCCCTAAAACAAAAATATTTGAACCCATTTTCAAAATACCCAAATTTGTTGAAAGTGGATTATATATCTAAAATTCCAATTTAATCTCTAAATCTTCTCTAAATCCATTTGAACCCCACTTAACACTTCCAAGATGTTGGATGTGTTCAAATTTTAAATTCAAATTCAAAATCAACAAGATAGAAATCGATCCAAGTTTATTTTCAATATTGCACTCTGCTCAAAGATCGCCATTTACTTCGAGTTTTCCACTTACAGTTGATTGTTATGGCTTCTCAGAAGTATGTGTTTACCTTCCCTTACAGCATGGACTTGGCCCTAAACCAAGCCAATCTCCCGATCTACACCACCTCATTCATTTGGATGAGGTTTTGAGGGGTGAGGATAGGCATTCCCCTCTAGCAGGACCTAAGTGGCGGCAAAATCATTCAAATTGACTTGCCATCAAACTATCCCTCATGAAGAGGAAGGCAAGGATAGTTTCTACAATAGTGTCGTGCCATCATCTATGACAGCCGCATGTGTGCGCCTAGTGAGGGCTAGAACCCACTCATTAGCACTAAATGGTAAGGCTCCTCTAATGAGATTATCTCCCAGCTTTTAGGTTAGTTCTTACTCCACTCACCCTAGACTTGAGAAGGAATAAAATTGCATGATTAAGCGGTACCATACATAGGAGATGGAGGCGCTACATGGTCCGATTTCCATTATAGTGAACCCATTTCATCCTCTCTCTAGGTATGATAGAGAGGATGCTAGGAAGATCCCTACTTCACATCCTGTCCCCCAGTTAGTAGGAGGTCATGACCTCCATTCAGTTCTATGCCAAGTTGGCAAAGCTTACGAATGTTCTGAGTCCGGGGATCAATTTCACTTAAAATTTGTTATCCCCCATAGCATGGGGAAACATCTATGGCCGGAGAGGGCCAGGGAGGCCCACACTAGTTCATCTTACTAGAGAGAGAGGTTTGTCACACCTATGCACTCATTGATTTTCTTGATTGGTGCGCTACCTGCGTCGATCATACAAATAGTATTTTACTTATAGAGACTACTCATCATGAGGAGGGTCCTGTCGAGAGAGATGGTGTCTCCACCACACGCTTCTCCCCATCCACCGCCACCCATTCATTACGCATCTCCAATCACAAGGCCATGAAGGCCACATCCAGGGAGAAGAGGACCTCTTTGATGATTCGACTATGGCCAAAGGATCCCACTCCATCTACATCACCTACTATGGCAAGGCCAAGCTATCCCGCTCGTCCTTCTGCCCTAATTATGGTGCGGAAGGAATGGTGACCTCGAAGCATAGTGGTCATCCCTTCACCAACACCACCAGTTCAGCAAGACATAGAGATGGTTGCGAAGCAGAGGGAAGAGATGATAGCCCGATGCACCCATGATAGTAGAGCCTCCTAGGAGTGTCACCCCTGAGTTAGCCAAGAGTGCATCTCTTCTAGTGAGTACCCCTCATAGATTGATTCTCTAGTAGGGGAGGCCAGTGCCTCTCAATATGACATGATCACACCGTCATCCTAAGTCATTTGTGCTTTTCCAAATTGATCATTCTCTAGAGGACATAGTAGCACATTATCTTATGAAAAAGAAAGAAATTTTGGGGTATGATTGGTCTGATGAGAAGAACATTAGCTTTGATCCCAATGAAGATGACTTGTTGGGAGACTTAGCAATGGTTTGCATGGTAGATACTGAGAGATCCCTCCTGAGAGAAGATATGGAAGGTGATGAGGTTGAGGGAAGATACATCCCAATCAGCCTAACACCTCTGATATCAAATAAAATAGAAATATGAACAAATAAATAGGATGGAAAGGTAGCTTGAGGACTTGTTAGTAGTAGTCTCAATACTTTAGAAACAAGCCCCATCAGTTCATCCTACCATAGCTTAGACTAGTCAGCCATAGTTGGTGCATGTCTTGGACCCAGACAAGACTTTACCTCCATTAGAGCAAGGTAGCACCATCATGTAAGGTAGTGGAAAGTACATCCATAGAAAAAAGACATCAAGTCCATGGTTGAGCGCAGTGAAGGAAGCGACTCAAGCATGGAGGATTATCGGCCCAAAGGGTAGAACCTACTGAGGAATTTGATGCAATCCAATATCCCAAGGGTTTCTGCCACCTTCCTTCAAGAGTTTTGATGGTGGAAACCGAGGTAGCACATCACAAGTTATTGCCAGCATACATGCTTCATCTAGTAAAGATAGGTTTTTGATATTTGAACTTCCCAATGGTTTAGTGAAGACATTTGTTGGAGCAACTCTTTATCAAGAGGTTTGTGGAGCTCAAAGGGTTCGTGGGATCTCATTGTAGCACAACAACACCGTGAGTCCCTTGTTGACTACATTCTCAAATGGCATAACTGAAAAATGTGAAATGAAGATGCCATTGAAATTCTCTAAAGAATATTCATGGTCTCACCTTCATGCTTAAGGCCTTCACTATAAAAACTTTTGAGAAGTTAATCAACAAGGCTAGTCTACAAGGAGAGGCCAAACATTGCCCTTAAGCCAAAGTGCAAGGTATAATGAGAGAAGGAATAGTGACAATGATGATGGAAGAAACCACCAAGATAGAGACCATGACCTTAGCAGCCTTCACTTTCACCTCCTCTACCACCACCGAGGTAGCCCTACCGGTGGCCACAACAACCTCCATGACCTACACCCCTGCCTCCTCAACCATATCACCAGCAGCAGTGGTACACATACCGCCGCCAGGTAGCAATGGTCCACCTACTCTTTTGGATAAACTCAATAAGCCTTATTCATTTAAGAGAGAGGTAATCAAGAAAATCTTTAAGAATCTCTTAAAGAAGCCTAATTTTTAGCTACCCGAACCTAGGAGACCAGAGAAAGTGGGCAAAAGACATGATCCCAACTTTTTCCCATACAACCGTATGCTAAGTTATGTATTGGAAGATTGCTTCTCCTTCAAGGACTGGCTTGAACATAGCTTCAAGACTGGTGTTATAGTCATCCCGAAGGAATACTTTATGGAATAACCATCCAGTTCCATTAGGGTAATCCTTGGGGATACTTACAATCTCTCCAAAACCAAAGAAGGTTGGGATATCTCCTTATCCAAAACCTCTAAAAAGATTATTCAGAAGATCAAGAAACTTTCCACAGCTGAGTTAGCTCAAACCTCAACATCAAGGAAGGTTTGCAAGTTGCCAACTCATAGAAAGGGGAGCTTAGTAATGAAGATGCGGCCAAGATAGCCCAAGATGAAACCACACGAGTCCAAGCCTACTATTGCCTACCACATAAGCAGCCCCACTACTTAGTTCTTCTTCGCTAGTAGACATCTTGTCAGTGGATGAGGGCATCAAATCTCACTCCTCTTACTTTACTTGATTTCTACTTTGTACCTCTATGAAATCCAAGAATTTGAAGAATAAAGCTAGCTTGAATTACATTTGTCACTTCGATGGGTTGTCTTCTTCTATTCCTAATGATAACTCTTCAAGTCAAAATAACTATAATATGATCTCCTCTGAGAGTTAGATTTTCCTACTCACTCTTGAGAGACTTGGAATCATGATTCTGAGAGACCCATAGGAGAAGCCGCAGTGAGCTGATGTGCGAACCTTCTATTACCCCGCCATAAGAGATCATCAAGTCAACCTCGAGTGGCAAGGTTCTACCTTCTAGGGCAACACCTCAAGATAGATGAAAATAAGTCATTGGTGTGAGGATCAAGCCCTCCATAGGATGCTCCACCTTTGGATATGCTTATGGAGGATCATAAGGTGGACTAAAAGTCCTCTCTCATCTACAAAAGTGGCCATCTAAGCTAAGCATATATGTTGTCCTTATCTTATCCAAAGAGATGAGGGAATCATTAATCAAGGCCCTACTTGATTCTGTAATATGCTTAACTCAACTGACTGCTCTTGGTGAGGAGGCACAATACACAAAAGAAGCTCAGGGAATTACCTTCATAGATGAAGAACTTCTTCTGGGGACATGAAGCACAACCATCCCCTCTATATCATAGTTGACATGGGAAGATTTAGACTTGTTAGAGTTCTTGTAAATCTAGGTGCATCGGTGAACATTATGAGTCTAAAGACCCTTGCCTATTTAAGGATCAACATCTCCACACTCCGAGGAGATCAGATGATGTTGAAAGGATTCAATGAATAAAGTGAGCAAACTTTAGGTTCCATAGTGTTACCTTTGGAGATAGGTGATTAAAAGACTGAAGCAAAGTTTTACATCATTGATTCGAATAATTCATTGACTGCTTTGCTCGGCATGCCTTGGATACATAGAAGATAATTCCATCCTCCTCCATGTGAATCAAGTTTAGAAAGGATGGGATTGAATACCATGTCAATGGGGATGAAAAGCCATTTTCGTTAGAGAGGTTGAGATATATGATGATGCGACCTACTATCTTCCTCAAAAAACCTTTTCTCATGAACTTGGACAAACGTAAATTCAAAATAAAAAGAAAATGTAGTTAAAAAAAAATCAAAAGAAAAAGCAAAATAAAAAGAAAAGAAAAAGGAAAATCCAAGTGAACAAAAAAGGGTGAAGAAGAAATAAATCCGCATATCACATTCCACCCACAGTTCATTCCATCATATGGACATGTGGGTAGGATGACTCGACCTCCACCAGGTAGAGGCAGAGGTAGAAATAGAGGTAGTTCTAGAGGTGGAAGACCCCCAGTTGGCCATCAGCCAACAGGGGTTATGTTCCAGTTCGTAGGAGTACCCATACTATTCACATTGACTTGGAATCTAAAAGGATGAGTCTAATGTGATTAGCATACCAACCTCTCTGTGGGTTCCATTGGAGGTGACTTTTGATCGACACATAAAGATGGCTAGACAAAGCAAAGTATTCAAATCGGATGCATGTAAAACCATCAGTGTAGGAACCTTAGCTCTAACCTCACTTTCACCCAAAAGTTGAAGGTTTGGTAGTTAAAGAAGCCCCTAAGTTATCCAATGATATGAAGCTAAAGAGATTCTTTTTAGGATCATCATCCTCAAGTCTTGAAGTTGATGTAGAACTTGAGGAGGATTCATTTAAACAATTAATGGAATTACTGCTTGACTTTTACTTGCCTTGTGTTCATAATCTTATACAGAAAGGTTTGGTTCCTCATACATGGTTCAGGCACAGGTCAAAGTATTTTGAAAAGCTGTGGAACAATACAAGCAGGGAAGCACAATCAAGAGCAAGACTAGATTGGTACAGGGTCCATGATGATGATGATTACTACTTGCTAGTTATCAATCATTTTAAGATAGGTTCTTTTCACACAACACTAACTCTTATGAGAATGTGTGTTTAGAAAAGATGATTCAGATGATCTCCAAATCAAAGATGCACTACCAAAAATTTGAGGAGAAGAACCATTCAACAATTAACAAACATAAAGAAATCAACCTCGAGAAGAAAATCCATGTGTACATCAGCTAAATGAAGAAGAAACCAATGACTTAGTTAGGCTATTGAGGTTTAAGGACTTCTTTGCATGGAGTTATGAAGAAATGCTTGATTATCTCGATAGTAGTCCACATGCTAGCAATAGATCTTAATGCTACCCCTATCAAGCAACTAAACATGCAATTAGAAATTGAACAACATATCATTTATGAAGTCAAGAAATCGATGGTTTCATCGGAAGAAAATACCCAACTGGTTAGCTAGTGTCATTAAGAAGAAGAATGGCCAAATTCATATTTGCATCAATTTTAGGACTTAAACAAAGCATGTCCTATGGATAAGTTTCCTCTTCCTATACAAGAATTAATGGTTGACATCCTCATCTCATGCGGTTCTCTTTCATGGATGGATCATCTCGCTACAACCAAATCAAGATGTCTCAAGATGAAAGAAACACCACTTTTGAACCCGATAATCTATTGTTATAAAGTCATGCCCTTTGGCCTTAAAAAATGGTGCTACATACCAACAAGCCATGACTTAGATCTTCAATGAACTCATCCATCATTAGGTTGTATGTTGATCATCTACAAGAAAACAAAAAGAAGACCATCTCTTTGATATAAGAGTAGTTTTCAAACGGTTAAGACAATATAACCTCAAAATGAATCCCTAAAGTGTGCATTCGTAGTAGCTTCAGGAAATTCCTTGGGTTTGTTGTCCGAGGGAATAGAAATAGATCTAGAAAAGATTAAAGCTATCTTAGAAATGCCACCTCAAAAGTTTAACACAACTCGAGATCTTTCCAAAGGATGATGGATATCTAAGATGCTTTATTCTAACCTATCGAAGAGATGCAAGCCATTCTAAGGTTGTCAAAAAGGATGCCAAGTTCAAGTGGGATAATAAGTGTATGCCTTTGAAGATATCAAGAAGTATTTGGTGAAGCCACTTCTATCACCTATCTGCAGGCCACTCATCCTCTACATTCTTTGCATTGGATGACTCTCTTGGTGCTCTGTTGGCCCAAGCCAACGATGAAGGGAAGGAAAGCACTCTCTACTACCTCAGCCATCATCTGATCCCTACTGAAGCAAACTATCCACCTATTCAGAAAAATTACTTAGCTTTAATCTTTGCCTCCCAAAAGCTATGACAATATGCTTTCTCATAGGTGAACTTGATCCAAAACCAATCCAATATAGTACCTCATGATGGACAACTATCTAGATGTTTGGCATGATGGTCCATGATCCTCTCATTTTGATATCACATTCACCTCCATGCGCAAAAAGGACAAGCACTAGTGGATTTCTTAAGACACCCACTTCCCGATTCTCGCTTAGTGATGACCTCTCGATGAACAAATCATGAACTTAGGGAGGTTGACAACCACGATGGAGATGTATTTTGGTGCAACTTCTTTTCATAAAGGGAAGCACCACAATCTACTCTTCTAGGAAAGGAGGGTAGGAATAGTTCTCTTAACTCAGACCAGATATGATGAGATTCTCATACTATCTTTCCAACCCATAACAACAAAGTGAGTATGAGGCTTTGATTGTTGGTCCGAGTTAGCCATCACTATCGTGTCAAGAGCATCAACATCTTTGGGATTCTCGTTGGTCATCAATCGATTGTTGGGTCTACAAGGTTCTCAAACCCAAGCTTCATCATTACCATGAGTATACCACTATTGGCCCAAATTCCCAAAGTCACTATTTATAAGGTTGAGAGAAATGAGTAGCAGATTCTTTGGCCAAACTTGCCAAAGAATTGGCATGACTGAAAGATGAGTCCATTTCAATAAGGGTCCAAAACAGATAAGTCCTATCCCTTATTGATACTAAACTCATAGAGACTTTCTGAAGGGGAGGTTGTCATGCCAAAAGGATGAAGAGTTGATTGGAGGCAACCATTCATAGACTATTTGAACACTGGAAAACTACCTCAAGAAAAGTCACAAGCCCATCAGGTGAAAAGAGAGCTCTCTCCTATCCTCTCATTGATGGAACCCTGTATCATCGATCTTTTGACCAGATGTGGTTATGTTGTTTAGATAAACATGAAGCCCTGGCATTGTAACTAAGATACATTTAGGTCTATGCAGAGCACATCAATCCAATCTGAAGATGAAGATGAAGATCAAGAGACTAGGATACTAGCCTTGATGATTAAGCGCATGGATGTAGCTAGGAGATGCCATCAGTGTCAGGTGCATGGTGTGATCCTCCACCAACCACCCAACATTCTACACCCTACATTGGCCTCATGGCCATTCAAGTGTTGGGGTACCGACATTGTGGGTCTGATCAATCCTCCTTCTTCCAAGGGGCACCGTTTCAATCTAGTTTCCATTAACTACTTTTCCAAGAGGCAATCTTGAGAGGTCAGCCATGTGCTTTAGTTTTAGAACCATATCATATATAGGTTCAAGGTTCCTTGATGAATTATATTGATAATGACGCATTCAAAAGCACAAAGATCAACATCTTTGTCAAAAGACATGGAATAGATTGGAGATACTCCACAATCTACTACCCCAGAGCAAATGGCTTAGCAGAAGCATTCAATAAAATCCTCATCCAGATATTGAAGAAGACTCTTGATGACAATAAGTGGCAATGGAATGAGCAGTTGGTTGAAGCCTTGTGGGACTACCACACCACATACCAAACTCCAACTCAATCTACCCCATTTTCCTTAGTGTATGGGTCCGAAGCCATTCTACCTTTAGAAGTTCAACTCCCATCACTAAGGATAGCATTGGAAGCAAGATCACTACAGAGAATGCAAAGTTGTTAGAAGAGCTGGTTTGAGGAGAGTCAGGGCATGCTAGAACCTCGAGTTGTATAAGGCCGGAATGATTCAAGCTCACAACATGTTGGTCTTCAGGTCTTTCCAAGGGAGAACTTGTTTTAAAGGAGACCAATTGTTGCCATCAAAAAGATGGGAGGAAGTTTGAACCCACTTAGGAAGGCCCTATGTCATAGAAGGCTACCAAGGAGGATTTTTTTTATTTAATTTTTATTTTTTAACTTTATTTAAATTAAGTAAATATAGGTTTAGTTTATTTAGTTTATTTTATTTTTATTTTATTTAGGTTTATTTTTTATTTTTATTTAGTTTAGGTTTTTATTTTAGTTTATTTTTTTTATTTTAGGTTTAGGTTTATTTATTAGTTTAGTTTTATTTTTATTTTATTTTTTTTTAGGTTTTTATTTTTATTTTAGGTTAGCTTTTAGGTTTAGGGTTTTGGTAGGTGAGGTTTAGGGTTTTGGGTCAGGGTTTAGGGTATTTAGTGGGTTTAATGTTTTAGGTTTAGTTTTAGGGTTTTTAGGTTAGTTAATTTGGTAGTTTAGGGTTAGTAGGTTTAGTTATAGGGTGGGTTTGGGGTAGTTTAGGTTTTGGGTTTAGTTATTTGTTTGGTTTGGGGGGTTTGGTTTAGTTTGGGTTAGGTTTAGGTTTGGGTTTAGGTTTAGGTTTAGGGTCAGTTATTTAGGTTTAGGGTTTTAGTTTAGGGTTTTATTTAATTTATTTTATTTTATTTAAATTAAACCTTTAGGTTTAAGTTTATTTAATTTATTTTTTATCATTTTAGTTTATTTTATTTTTTATTTTTTAGGTTTATTATTATTTAGTTTAGTTTATTGATTTTAGTTTATTTATTTTTTTTATTTTATTTTAGTTTAGTTTAGGTTTATGTTTTTATTTTTAGTTTAGTTTTATTTTTATTTTTTTAGGTTTTATTTTATTTTAGATTTAGTTTATTTTATTTTTAGTATTAGATTTTATTTTAGTTTATTTTAAGTTTTTTTATTTAAGTTTTTAGTTTATTTTATTTTATTTAGGTTTAATTTTAAGTTTAGGTTTATTTATTTTATTTAGTTTAGGTGATTTTATTTTATTTTATTTTATTTAGTTTAGTTTATTTGGGTTTATTTTAATTTTTATTTATTTTATTTAGGTTTTATTTTATTTTATTTTAGGTTTATTTTATTTTATGTTTAGTTTTATTTTATTTTATATTTATATATTTTTATTTTAGTTTTATTTTATTTTATATTTATTTATTTTATTTTTTTATTTAGTTTTATTTTATTTAGGTTTAGTTTATTTATTTTATTTTAGTATTTTAATTTAGGTTTTTTAGGTTTAGGGTTTAGAGTAGAAGGGTGGTTTTTAAGTTTAGGTAGGTTTAGGTTTAGGGAGGTTTAGTTTGGTGGTTTAAGATTTTAGGAGTTTAGGTTTTAGGGAGTTTAGGTTTAGTTTAGGGAGTTTTGGGTTTAGGAGTGGAGTGTAGTTTAGAGGGAAAGGGTTTAGGTGGGTATAGTTAGTGGTTTAGGTTAGAGGGGGTTAGATTAGGTGGGTTTAGAGGTATTTTAGGGTTTAGGGTTTAGGAGTTTAGGAGTTAGGTTTAGGGGGTTTAGGTTTAGGGTTTAGGGTTTAGGTTTAGGTTAGTTTAGGGTTTAGGGTGGGAAAATTAGAAATTTTATTGCAAAAGAAAAGGTACAAAGTCCTTAAAGGGAGTAAATCTCTAAGCTAATGAAAGAGATACAATAAGTCCTAAAGATAAACTAACTATTACATTAATTAAGGAAAGAAAGTAAAAGAAAAATAGCCAAATAAATAACAAAAAAAATCCATGTAAGCAATAGCCAACTTCATCTAGTCCTTTTGATGCTAGCAAGATCCACTTGGAAGAGTCTTCCAGCCTATAAAAGAACTATGCAACATACTTTTAAAAGGATCAATATAATAGGCAAGCATAAAGAGAAAGAGATGATAAAAGGAGTAAAGTAAAGAAAAGGCTCGGGCTTAGTTACAATCATCTCGGAGCAACACTATGTAAGCATCCATACTTGGAGAAGGGTTACAATTACATATAATGCTTCTAGCCAAAAGAAGAAAGAGTGGGAAACATCAAGGCCATCATTGCCAGCATACCTTGTGTCACACATAATCCAAAGACAATCCTCCCCAAGCGCAAAATCCTCAAAACAAATATATACCAACCACCAATCTAGAACATTCAAGCTTAAAAGATAGGTAGTTAAGCGCAAGGATAGAAAAAGAAGGAGCACCCACCAAAATGGGAATAGCCAATTCAAGAGGAGCAAACATCATGATATGGGTAACAACACTAAAAGAGACAAACAAGAGCAAAAGGAAGATCATAAGTGCTCGATCAACCACCAAATAGAAAAATCTAGCCTAACAAAGAAGAGGTGGGGAGCAAGGTTGCCATCCCCAGAAGAGGGTGTTCTACTACAACCAAGAGAGATGAGACCAAACAAAAGGAAACTAAGAAAGCAATCACAGAAAAGACAACCAGTCGAGTAGTCACCAAAGGAGCGAAAAAATAGCCAAGATACCACTCCTCCAACCAGTAGCCAAAAAAACAAATAGTCCAAATAGCCATCCAACTAATCCTCCTAGCCAACCACCTCAACAGAAGATCCAAGTCATCAAACCCAAAACATCAGTATCAAGACCAATAGTCAGAAGCATCCAAAACAACTTGGGAAGGGGAAGAGAAAAACAACAGCCTCCAAACCCAATCAAGGCAAAAGAAAAACCAATCTAGAAGGGTAGAAAAAATAGCCAAAGATAGAATGATATAGAGCCCAGTAAGACAGATAATAAGCCAAATAACAAAAACTACTCAAGAAAGGCACACAAACAAAAAACTAGTAACCAAGGCCCAATAACAGCCATACAACAACTATCAACCCGCCATTTCAAAACAATACCAAAACCCAAAGCCTCAGTATTAGAGGAGGAGGTCCAACCCATAACCAAAAGAATCCAACAATAAATAGTCCCAACAACCACCAAACCCCAATCAATAAAATAGAGACAAATGGCCAACCACCTCCACCATGCTAAAAAAGCCAGATAAACCACCCAAAACAACCATCCAACTAATCCAAATAGAAAAAATTGCAAGCCAACCTAGGTAGCCAACCAAGCCACATAGTCCACCACCACAACAGCAGGTATAATAGATTTGTAGGGAGGCCAGAAAAGAGGCAAAACCCATATAGAAGGAAATTTCCTGCAGCAGCCAAAGCCAAAACCTAGAAGAAGGAAATAGAAAATAGCCAAGGGAAAAATTTGATAAAAGCCTAGCCAGAAAGTTACCAACCCCCAAGCTGAAAAAACCAAAACACTCTAGCACTAACAAAACCATCTGGGAGCAAAACGGCCATAATAAAAAACAAAATTGAAAAAACAAAACCCCAAAGAGGGAAAATTAGAAGTTGACCACAACCCAAAGAAGGGGTTAATAATGGAAAAATAAAAACAAAACATCATCAAAAAGGATAAAACCAATCAAAGAAATTATAATGAGATAAGGTAATCGATTAACCAAACCTTTTAATAATTTAGGCAAAGTTTTGTTGTCAAATAAAGTGAACTCAAAGTTGACACCCAAATTAGCTAAATAATCAGCACAAGCATTACCTTCAGGATGTGAAAATTTAAAAGAAACTTGAGAAAGAACTTTAGTATGATTAAGAAGATAAAATAATTAGCATTCCCATTTCTATTGAATTAAGGAAATCAAAAGCAAGAGAGCATCAACTTCAATCAGATGTTGAGGAAACCTCTATTCAAATAAATATTAATTTCTTTATTAACAACAATAAGCTTAGCAAAGAGAATAGAATATTCTTTGAGAGGGTAGGCAAAAGCACAAATGATAGTACCTTTAGAATCCCTAAGGATACCACCACATCCATATTTATTGGAAGTAACAGAACAAACAATATTAACTTTAATCACATTGTCTTTAGGTTTGATCCAATGGATAATTCTAGCACCTTTATGAGGGTCAAGATCATTCAGAATGATACCCAATTTTTCAAAATTTGTAACCTCTAAAATGAATGTTACTAATAAGATTGGCATTAAAAAGAGCATGAATTCTTTCTTTAGTTCTAGCCAGGATCCTTTTATGGTTCATAGGAATACCATAATATTTAGCATCATTTCTATCCATCCAGATGAACCAGATAAGGGTAATAGCAATTAAAACTTTTATATGACCTTTCACAGTGTTTTTGAAATAGGCTTCAAGAAGTTGCTATAAAGAAAGAGAGCCATGAAAATATTTGGTTTTAAATAAATCATCATACCAAAACCATAATTTAGAAGCATTAGCACCATTGACAAAGACATGATTTACATTTTCAATATGAAAGTAACAATAGCACTTTGAAGGTAAAGAAAACCCTTTAGTTCAGGGCAAAGAGTCCACAAGAATATAGTTATTCAAAATCCTCCAAGCTAAAATTGAATAAGAAATGGGAATGATATTGTTCCAAAGTTTAATAAAAACATTAGATGGTTGTTGTTTATCTCTAATAAAGTTCCAAACCTCTTTAAGAACAAAATCACCATTATGAGAAAGTTTAAAAAGAATTTGATCAGTTTGCTAGAAGTAATGGGAATATTTTAAAGTTGTCAAAAAGAGAAGTAGGGATATAGTTATCAAGTTTATTTTTATTCCAATTATTATTAAGCCAAAAAAGAATTAACTTTGATAGTAGAGTGGGTACATAATTGGGTGTCAATCAACTATTGCCAATCCAATTGTCTTGCCAAAAGAAAGAAGATCCCTACTAGATATCCCAAGAAATTAATGATTTAACAACCCATTTAATTGAACAAAGCCTTTTCCAAATGGAGAGTCACAAACTTTATAAGTAGTTAAGAGGGTGTTTACCTTGACAATATTTTTTATCATAAAATTAGCCCAAAGGCTATCATTCTTTCTAAAGTTTCACGAGTTTATGAGAGAAGGATAGCTTCATGAATAGGTTTGCAACCAAGAGCACCTTCACCCAAAGAACCACAACATTTATGCTAAGATGTGCAATGCATTCTTTTGATAGAATTATTAGAGCCCCAAAAAAATTTGTTAAGCAAATGATCAATTCTGATAAGAGTAGCATTAGTGGGAATAATGGTTTGAATCAAATAAAGATGCATAGAGTTGAGAGTGCTTTTAAGGATAGTGAGGCTACCACCAAAGGATAGTAAATGGAATTCCCAAATAGATATTTTATTTAAAATTTTTTGAATTAACTCATCAAAGAGATGGGAACATTTTGGCCTTTAAAGAGGGAACACCTAAGTACTTAAGAGGTAAGTATTGATGTTTAAAATTTATGATATGAAGGATTTGATTGATTTTATTATTTGAGATGCTAGAAGACATAATAAAATAGACTTTGTTATCATTGATCAAAAGGCCACTTTCTCTACCAAATTTATTTAAAAAATTCTTAAGTTGCTTGATGTGATGAATGGAAGCATTGCGAAAATGATGAAATCAAAAATTAGATGGGAAACAAGGAGACCACCAAAGAGTTTTGTAGTACATACTAGGATTATTTAAGAATAAGTCATTGATGCTCCTAGATAAGTCCTCAATATAATAATAAATAAAGGGAGATAAGGATCCCTTTGTCTTAAGCCATGAGAAGAGGGAAAGAAGCCCAAAGCTTCCCATTAAACAAAATAAAAAAACCGGCATTATTGATATAATTTTTGAGAAAAATAAAATTTTAGAAAACCCAAATAAATCCAGAATATGGAAAAGGAAATCCTAAGAGATTTTATCAAAGGCTTTGGTAATATCAAGTTTGAAAAGAATGTGCCCCCTCTAGTCTTGGCATCAAGATTGTGAATTAATTCTTGGGAAAGTATAATATTATCAAAAATATATCTACCTCTAACAAAACTAGTTTGGTTGAGAGAGATAAGTCTATTAAGTAAAGGCTTAAGTCTGTTGGTAAGGATTTTGGATATCAACTTATTGAAGAAGGTGCAAAGACTAATAGGTCTAAAATCACTCCAATAATCTGGGTTATCTTTCTTTGGAACAACAATGATAGAAGTACTAGAAAAATATCTGGGAAAAGGATTACCATTAAAAAAATCAATCACAGCCTCAATCAAATCATTTTTAATGATAAACCAACATTTTTAAAAAAATTGAGTAAAACCCTCGGACCAACGAATTAGTGTTCATGCTATTAAGAACTTTAAGAATTTCCTCTTCATTAGGTACAAAGGTAAAAAAATCATTATAATTATTATTTATAATAGAAGGAATCAGTTGAGAATTAGAAATAGCTTCATAAGAGAAATTCTTATTAAGCATATTTCTAAAGTAATTAATAGCTGAATCCTTAATCTCATTATTCTCCAAAATCCAATCTCCATTGACATTTTTAATTTTTAGAATATTATTCGAAGCTCTTATTTTATTAACCAAAGCATAGAAATATCTAGTATTCCTATCACCATTTGCAATATGTTTACTTGTAGATTTTTAGCACCAGTAAGTCTCTTTCATGTTTTGGAAATTGGCAAGCTTATCTTTCACTTTAGTCAAATTAGCTTTGAAGGGTCAAACATAAAGCACTTCAAGGTCACAAACCAAATTTTCCATGTTTTCAATATTTGCAAAAAGGTTTTAAAAATAATGCTTGTTCCACCAACCCAAAATTTGTTTAAGTCTTTTAAGTTTAAACCATAGTCTAGTCATCCCTGTAATTGAATTATCAAGTTGTAAAGGGCTTTCCAATTCTTAGCTACAACATCAAAGAAATCAATATTGAATCCACATGTTCTTAAATCTAAAAGGAGAGGAGTTTCTTAATCTATTAAAACTATTTTAATAGAAACTAGAAGCATGAGCAACAAGGTTCTGCTTAAGTGATCAACAGAAGTAGTATTGGGTAATCCAATGAGTATTAAAAAGAATCCTGTCCAACTTTTGTCAAAGTCTAGAGTTTTTCCAAGTGTAGTTAGAGCCCTTAAAGCCAATATCAACCAAACTACAATCAAGGATCATATTGGAAAATTCTTCCATGGAATGAATATTGGGAGAGAAACCACCACTCCATTCAGAAGAAAGTAAAATAGTGTTGAAATCACCCCCCAAAAACTAAGGTTTGTTGATCGAGATAGCAAAGTTTCTCAAATTATCCCAAAGGAGATTACAAGATCTAAAGCAAGAAGCATAAACAAAGGCACCTAAAACACAATAGTCACCATAGGAGATTTGAGTATTAACAACTTGTTGAAAATCATCAATAATTGAAACCTCAACAAATTATTAAAAAAACACCGATCTTATTACTAACATTAGAGTAAAATTTATTAAAGCTGATCATTCTAGCAACATGGCTAATTTTATTAGCATGAATGAGAGGTTCCAATATAATAAGTAAAGAGATATTATGAATGCGACAAATATTTCTAATATGATTATGAATAGAGGGTACCAATTCTAACATTCTAAACAAGAAAATTAAACATAATGAAGATAAAAAAAAGGTAAAGGTTAATTGAGAGATGAGTGAGAGCGTAGGATCTAGTGTTTTGGATAGTTTGGGAGGGTAATTTTAACACTTTTTTCTTTTAGCATGATAAGTTTGAAAATGATTTCCTTTTTCCTAGAATCATCATACAGTAAGATTTAGTAACATTGGTCACCAATTTAGGAGAGTTCTCCAAGTGTTTAGAGGGAAGTTCACCTCTTCCAAATCCAAATTAAGTTGAAAGGTAGGATTAACATGAATATTAAGATTAGAAATGAGAGATGGTGATGACTTAGAACCATTTAAAGCACAAATAGTTAAATCCATCGAAATACTGATCGACATCATTTAAATCCTCATTGGAATTTTCATTTTGGTCGATCAAAGCTGGCAGAAGGGATAGAATGGGAGGAAACATAATCATCATCTAATAACTTAGAAAATTATTATTCTCCATATTAGAAAAATTCAATTTTAAAGAAGAGGTAAGAGGTAGTTCATCATTCCCTTTCAAAAATTAGTCAAGAAAGCAATGGTAGGATCCAAAATAGGTTCAAGGGATAATCCCAATATTCAAGGAATCAACCTCAATAGCTTTTCATACCATTCTTAGGATCGAGGCTAATTTTGAACATATGTGGGGATCAACTTATTACTAGAACCATTTTCTTAGGGATTTTGATTTTTTAAATGAGGATGGAGAATAAAGCAATGAAGTTATTATGACCATGAATTTTACAGTGAGAACAAAAAATGGAAGATTCTCCAATTCAACCTTTTATGAATACCCGTATTTTTTAGAGCCAATCCAAACTTCTTTAGGGAATTTTTTAGTTATGTCTAATTCCACAAGGATCCGAGCCAAGAAGGAAGAGATCGCTCAGCGATCGCTTGGTGGAGTTGCAAAGGCTGACCAAAAAGAGCCCCAACAACAAAAATCACATGATGTGTAACAAAATGAATGTGCATATTAGGAAGAGATAACCACACAGGGACAATAGGAGATTCCTCCTTAATGTCAAAAAGGGGTGACCACTTCAGTAAGTGCATTTGACAATTAAAAATGAAGTAAGAATGATGCACAAAAACTTGAGAATAATCCAAATCATTAGAAAGTTGAATCATAATATGTCGGGGGTCAATAAGACCAATCGAGAAAACACCCATAAGCTTAAGATTATGTAAAAAGGTGCAGATCTTATCCAAATTTTTTGACGAGAGAGAATTCAAATGGTTTTGTCAACATATCAACATCCATATCAGAGCACATTATGACAGGAAAACCATGAAAAGAAGTAGATATGAGATTAACCAATGCAATAAATGAAGAAACCTTACCAGAGAACACATCCTTAAATGATTTTATCGAGTTTGTAGCATTAGGGCTGCCAACCTTTGAAATGTTGGATGCCCTAGCCGAAGCATCCAAATTTTGAGGTGGAGCAATAGAAAATGAACTCACCACAGAAGCTAGGATTAAGGATAGAGCATTACGCAATCAGCCAGGTGTCAATCAACCCTTGAATCGGGAAAAGCCAAAATAGAGATCCCGTGGTGTACCAAGAGGAAACGAAAAATTGCCAGAGAGAAGATAGTGCTCGGGGCGAGTGGGGAGGAGGGGTTTTTTTGGGGTTAGGTTTATGTTTATTTAGTTTAGTTTAGTTTGTTTTATTTATTTAGTTTTAGGTTTTATTTAGTTTATTTTTTTAGTTTATTTTTTAGCTTAGTTTATTTAGTTTAGTTTAGTTTAGTTTATTTTTATTTATTTTATTTTATTTTTTTTATTTTTAGTTTATTTTAGTTTTTTATTTAGTTTATTTTATTTTTTAGTTTAGTTTAGGTTTATTTTATTTTATATTTACTTTATTTAGTTTAGTTTAAGTTTAGGTTTATTTATTTAGGTTTTAGGTTTAGTTTATTTATTTTTTTTATTTATTTTAGGTTAAGTTTATTTTAGTTTATTTAATTAATTTAGGTTTATTTATTTTTATTTTATGTTTATGTTTAGTTTATTTTATATTTATTTTTTAGTTTAGTTTATTTTAGTTTAGTTTTTAGGTTTTATTTTTTATTTAGGTTTAGGTTTTAGTTTATTTATTTAGTGTATTTTATTTTTATTTATTTATTTATAGTTTAGGTTTATTTAGTTTTTCATTTATTTTATTTAGTTTAGGTTTATTTTTTTAGTTTAGGTTTTTAGGTTTTAGTATTTTAATTTAGGTTTATTTATTTAGTTTATTTATTTTAGTTTTATTTAGGTTTTATTTATTTAGTTTATTTATTTTAGTTTATTTAATTTAGTTTTATTTTAGTTTGGTTTAATTTATTTAGGTTTATTTTTTATTTTTTAATTAGTTTATTTTAGTTTATTTATTTATTTTCTTTAGTTTAAGTTTAGTTTATTTTATTTTAGTTTTGGTTTTATTTAGGGTTTTTTAGGTTTATGGTTTTAGTTTAGGCTTAGTTTAGGGTTTAGGGTTTAGGGTTGGTTTAGTTTAGGGTTTTAGGTTTAGGTTTAGGGTTTTAGGGTTTAGGGTTTAAGGTTAGGGTTAAGTTTTAGGGTTTAGGGTTAGTTTAGGGTTTAGGGTTTAGGGTTTTTTTATAAAACCCAGGGATAAATTTTGTTGCCATGTATTAAAAGTCCTTAAGAGGGAAAAATTCTCAGAACTAACACTCCAAGAGCTACAATCAACCTAAAGAGAAAATTCCCCAAACTATTACAACTAAAAGCAAGAAAGAAAAAGAAACCTAAAAAAAGGAGCAACAAAACAAAAGCAAAAAAAAAGAAAAGCCAAAGACTACAAAGAGAATAGTAGGAGAGGGGGGAGCTATACAAAGTCAAACAGAAAGAAAAGAAGAAAGACCACAGAAAGAAAAGTAAGAGAGATCAAGAGAAAAGAAAAGGAAGGAGGAAGAGCAAAAGAAAGGCTCAGCTCAACATAGAAAAAATAAGAACAAATTTTGTGAGCCAAACCAAGGAAGGGTTACATTCAAAAAAAAGGCTACCAACCAAAAAAGGAAAAAAGAAACATCCCAACCATCACTGCCAACAAACCTTAGAGAAATGCACTCAACCAAGCAACAAAGTCAGCCAGAGCAAGGGATAGCAACCACCAATAGAAGGAAAAAAAAAGGAAATTAAGTAAATCTGACATAAGGCAAACCAGCTTTATCTAAGTTAGAAAGGCCTCTTAATTGCTTAGAATATTTTCATTGGAAAATAAAGTAAAATTAGAAAGATTACTCCCCAAGCCAGCTAAAAAAGTCAGCACAAGCATTACCTTCTCTCAAAATATGAGTCATCTTAAAAGACAATTTAGAAATAATAGCTTTAATATTCCTAAGTAGAAAAATTCATCATTACCCTTATGATTGGAGCTGATCATAGTAACAACCATCTCAACATCTGATTCCAACCAAATGGAAAGAAAATTCTTCTCCAAACAAAGCTTAAGAGCATGATAAACAACCATAAGTTCAGCCATAATAAAAGTAGTAGTAGAAAGAGGAGTGGAGAAAGCCAAAATAATATTCCCAAGATTAAAGATACCACCACAGCTAGATTTGTTAAGTGCAACAGAACCATCAGTGTTAATTTTAATACAATAATTAAGAGGCTTAATCCAATAAATGATTTTATAAGAAAGAGGCAAGTCATAATAAGAAAAATTAATACCCAATTTAGAAGCAACAAAATTGCACCCTCTAAAATTAGTACCATTAAGAAGAGCAGCCTTATGTAAAGAATGAATTTTTTCCTTAGTCCTAGCAATAATCTTCTTGTGATTCATAAGAACATTATGATGTTTAGCATCATTTCTGTCAAGCCAAATAAACCAAATCAAAGTAATAGCCACAATAATTTTGATATGCCCTTTGACAATATTAAGAAAATAAGAGTTAAGAAGCTGCATTAAGGTAAAATTACCATTAAAAGAACTAAGGTTGAAAAGGTCCTCATACCAATTCCAAACTTTAGAAGCAATAGCACCATTAACAAATACATGACTAACATTCTCAATTTGAAAACAACACAAGCATTTAGAAGGAAGATAAAAACCTTTCTCCAAAAGTAATGAATCAACAGCAATAAAACCCCTTAAAATCCTCCAAACAAGAATAGAATAAGAGGTAGGGATAATGTTATTCCAAATCTTAAAAAAGATAGGTGAAGAAGGTTTATTTTCTCTAATATGATGCCAAGTATCTTTAAAGGAAAAATCACCATTACTAGAAATGATATAAAAAACTTGATCAGAAATAATACCATCAATAGAAATCTTGGTAATATCATTACAAATGCAATCAGGAATTAAATCATGCAAAAGAGAATGATTCCAATCACCATTTAAAATAAAATGATTAACTTTCAAAGAAGAAGTAGAGTGAGTATTAAGCATAGAATCAATAGAGGACACCCCCATCCAATTATCTTGCCAAAAGAAAGAGGAGCCACTATTAATACCCCAAAAATGAGTGGTTCTGCTTGCCATTTAACATCACAAAGGCTTTTCCAACCAATAGAGTCACCATGCTTATAGCTACAAGTTAAAGGATGTTTACCTTTGCAGTATTTATAGTTCTTAAAATTAGCCCAAAGACTAACATTCTTCCTGAAATTCCACCAAAGCTTATAAGAAAAAACATTTGTGGAATCCAACAAGTACCAGCAACTAAGACCACTTTCAAATAAAGTACCACACATGTTATTCCTAGAAGCCCAATGAAGTCTTTTAGCTAAAAGACTAGAGCCCCAAAAAAATTTATTAAAAGGCCTTTCAATCTGCATAATAATAAGAGAAGTATGAACATTATTAAGTAGCAAATAAAAAGGAAGAGAACAAAGAATACTCTTAATAATAATTAATCTACCACCAAAAGATAAAAAAAATGAAATAACAGTTTAAAAGAGAACCTAAATACTTGATAGGAAAACATTGATGAGAAAAACTACTATTATCCTTTATTTTATTGATTCTATGATCAAAAATAAAAACATAGGAGATTAAATAGCTTTTTTGAGTACTAATCACGAGGCCACTTTCCTTTTCAAACTTATTCAAAAAAAATCTTCAATTTTTTAACATATTGTAATAAGCCATTACAAAATATAATGAAATCATCAGCAAAACTTAAGTGAGATATAGCCAAATGACCAAGATTCCTGAAATACATGCTAGAATTCTTCTCAAATAAAAAATTAAGGCAACAAGACAAATAATCAATAGCAATAATAAAAAGAGATGGAGAAAGAGGATCACCTTGTCTAATGCCTTGAGAAGATTTAAAGAAACCAAAGTTTTCACCATTAATCACTAAAGAGAACCAAACATTACAAATGATATTGTTAATCAAAGAGATAAATTTAGTAGAGAAACCAAATAAAGAGAGGATGTTAAGAAAATCCCAAGAAATGTTATCATAAGCTTTGGTAATATCAAGCTTGAAAAGTAAATTGCCACCTCTAGTTTTCACATTTAAATCATGAATTAATTCTTACAAGCAAGACATTGTCAGAGATAGTCATACCTTTCACAAAGCCAATTTGATTAGGAGAAATAATCTTAGGAAGAAATTTACCAAGCCTACTAGTCAAAATTTTAGAAATCAATTTATTAAAGAAAGTATAAAGACTAATGCAAAGAAATCATTCCAAAATTAGGATTGTCTTTCTTGGGAATAAGAACAATATTAGTAGAAGTGAAGTATTTAGAATAGAATTCCCAAGAAAGAAATACCTAACAACAATAATAAGATCAAATTTAATAATAAACCAAGCTTTTTAAAAAATAAGGTAGAGTAGCCATCCGACCAACAATGAATCAACATTCATGCCATTAAGAATATTAAAATTTTGTCATCGAAGGAGAGCAACCAAGCAATCATTATCATCAAGAGACATAATAGAAGGAATGATAGATGGGTTAGATAACTAGGTCAAGATGATAATTTTTATTTAAAAGATCTTTAAAGTAGTTAATAGAAGAAAAAATATTTTTTTGGTGATCCAAGAACCATCAATTCTTGATTTTATGAATTTTTCCAAGAACTCTCCTTTTAATAACCAAAACATGAAAGTATTTGGTGTTTCTTTTCCCCTCAGAAAGATGTTTAGAAGCATCCTTTTGTCTCTAGTAAGTTTCCTTCATATCCTGAAACTTAGTGAGATTATCTTTAGCTTTAGCAAGGTTAGAACAAAAAGAGGAATCATTAATAACAAGTTCTTCCAAATATTTCACTTGTTGTTCCATGTTCTTGATATTATCAAAAAGATTTTTGAAATAATTTCTATTCCACCAATTAATATGATGCTTAAGCCATTTTAGTTTAAGCCAAAATCTTACCATACCAAAAGTAGAATCATCAGGAGCAAGAGGAGCATACCAATTAAAAGCAATAGCATCAAGAAAACTACTATCATGTAACCACATATTCTAAAAATGGAAATTCTTAATGACATTATTATTATGAACAACATCTTTAATGGAAATCAAAAAAGGAGCATGATCCGAGAGAGTCCTACTAAGGTGTTCAACTGAAGTCAAAGGCCAATGGTTTAAACAAAAATTATTAAATAAAGCACGATCCAAATGTTGCCAAAGTCTATGGTTATTCTAAGTAAATTGAGAGCCAATAAAATGAACATCATGCAAATTACAATCCAAAATCATATTAGAAAAATCTTCCATAGAATGTAAATTTGATGAAGAACCCCTTTCCTTTCATTCAGAAAGGATCATATTTAAATCCCCACCAACAATCCAAGAATCATTAATAGTAGAAGAAAAGTAGATAATTGATCCCAAAGAATCCTCCTCAATCTTATTGCAAGCAAAGATAAACAAAGAGCCAAAAGCATGATAATCACCAAAAGAAATATCCACATTTACAACTTGATGAAAATCATTAATGACATTAATAGAAAAAGAATTATTCCAAAATAAACAAATCTTATTGCTATTGTTAATAAAATACTTAGAGAAACCAATCATTCTAGCTACATTTTAGAAGAAAAAAAATAAGAGGTTCAAGAATAACCAAGAAATTGACATTATAAGCCCTACAAAGGTTCCTAATCCTATTCCTAACAATAAGAGTACCAATGCCCCTAACATTCCAAATAAGAAAATTAAACATTACTTCTTATTAGGCAAAGAAGATGAAGAAGATCGAGTCAAGAAACTTTAGGAGGAAATTTTTTGAAATTCTTTTTCTTTTTCACAAAAAATAGTTTGAAAAATTTTCATTTCCCAAAGATTCATCATCGAAGGAGCATTATAACTCTTAACAACTATAGATTTGGTAAGAGATTCCAAATGAAAAGGCACTAAAACATTAGTATCCAATAATTGCTAAAAAAATATAGGCAAAACACCATCAGAAATAGCAGTTAAAGAAGGAGCAGAAATGGACTTGTTAAGAAAATAAGAAGAAGGTTGCACAAAATCCACCGTATCCATACCATCAACATCTTCATTATGTAAAGACTTTAAATCATCATTATCTTTTAAAGGTTCTTGAAAATCACAAGGAGAAACATTATCTTTAAAATTTTCAGGTTGTAGAACACAAGTATCTTAAAGGAAGAAACCAAAATAGGATTAGCATCAACTTGCACAATTTTTGAAAGCAAAGGAACATAAGCAGCAAATCTTGTTTCCATCCAAACCAACATCTTCATTTCTAGCATTATTTTCAAAACCATTCTCAAGAGGTAAAGCATTAGAAAGATTCAAAGTACCATCACCAACATCTTTATCTTTTTCTAAAGAAACATAAATTTTATTTGTATTAGTTAAATGATCTCCAGATTGATCAATCAGCTTAGGAATTTTAACAGATTTTTTCCTAAGTTGAGGATGAGCAATGAAACAATCTGAAAAGACATGGCCATGGGTTTTGCTATGATTGCAAAAAATAGGAAGGTTTTCAAATTCAACTAGTATAAAATAACCATACTTTTTGTAACCTATCCAAATCTCCCTAAGAAACTTTTTTGTAACATCAATTTCAACAAGGATAGCAATTGAAGAGAGATTTAGGTTGCTTGATCGATTTGCAAAGGTCTACAAAAATAGACCCAACGCAAGAAATTGAGAATTAATAAAATGTATCCTAAGATTAGGCAAAACAATCCAAACCAGACTATGGGAGATTCTTCTTGAATGTCAAAATAAGGAGTCCATTTAAGGATACGCATTTGACAATTTTTAACATAAAAAGATTAGTGAGAGAAAATCCAGCTATAATCAAGATCATTACATAATTTTATAAGGACATGATGACCATCCAACAAACCAACTAAAAATGCACCGAAAGCTTTAAATCATGAAAGAAAGAATGAATATCTTCCGTATTAGGCTGACAAAAAGAAAATTTGCCAATCAGAGTAAAAGTATAAGGTTCAGTGAGTTTCTCATTATCCAAATTTGAACACATTATCAAAACTCCTTTAAACATCATTTGAACAAGATTAATCAAAAAATTGGGGGAGGTTGAAGCATTTTTACCATATAAGGCATGTTTGAAGGATTTAGAAGATGCAAAGTTGGATTTATCCAAAAGACCATCACTAGGTCGATCAGAACCTTCAATTTTCCATGCCAATCATGACAAACACCATGGCAGCCAATAGACTAGGGAAGATGGATGAGATCGAAAAAAAGGTCAAAAGTTGAAGCCCTTACAAGAAAAAATCCATGAAGAAGCCACGAGAGAAGCCAAAACTGAGAGGGTTTCTTGAATCACCAAAATCGAAGAGGAGAACACCGGATAGGGTTTAGGGTTTAAGTTAGGGTTTAGTTTGGGGTTTTAGGGTTTGGGGTCTAGAGTTTAGGTTTAGGGTTGGAAGTTTTAGGGTTTAGTTTAAGGTTAGTTTAAGGTTAGCAAGGGTTTAGGTTAGTTTATTTAGACTTTAGACTTAGTATTTTTTAGGTTTAGTTAGTTTAGGTTTAGGTTTAGTTTAGTTTTAGTTTAGGGTTTAAGTTTATAGTTTAGGTTTAGTTTAGAGTTGGGTTGAGGTTTAGCTATTAGTTTAGGAGTTTAGGAGTTTAGGTTTAGGAGTTTAAGGTTTTAGTTTAGGTTTAAGTTTAAATTTTATTTAGGGTTTAGGGTTTAGTATAGGTTTTAGGGTTTATGGTTTAGGGTTTTAGGGTTTAGGTTTAGGTTTAGCTTAGGTTTAGGGTTTTAGGTTTAGGTTTAGAGTTTAAGTTTTAGGTTTTAGGTTTAGGGTTATTTTTAATTTTTTTATTGTATTTAAGTATTGTTTATTTTTAATTAAGTAAACTAGCAAGTTTAGGTTTATTTAGTTTATTTTTTATTTTAGTTTATTTTATTTTATTTTGATTTAGGTTTATTTTTATTTTTATTTAGTTTAATTTATTTATTTTAGGTTTATTTATTTTTGTTTAGGTTTTCTTTTTAGTTTATTTTTTAGGTTTAGGTTTATGTTTAAGTTTAGGTTTTAGTTTAGCTTATTTTATTTTATTTTTTAGGTTTAAGATTTATTTTTTATTTTTAGGTGTAGGTTTAGGTTTGTATTTTATTTTTTTAGGTTTTTATTTTAAGTTTATTTTTAGGTTTTATTTTTTAGTTTCATTTTTGATTTATGTTTAGTTTATTTTTTTATTTAGTTTAGGTTTAGGTTTGGTTTAGTTTATTTTAGGTTTAGGTTTAGGTTTTATTTATTTATTTTAGTTTAGTTTATTTTAGAGTAGGTTTAGATTTATTTTATTTTTATTTTATGTTTTGGTTTTTTTTAGTTTAGGGTTTAGGTTTTATTTTTTAATTAGTTTTAGGTTTTATTTTTAGGTTTATTATTTAGGTTTAGGTTTTATTTAGTTTTATTTATTTTATTTTAGGTTTATTTTAATTTTTTATTTAATTTTATTATATTTATGTTTTTAGGTTAGTTTAGGTTTTTATTTATTTTATTTTAGTTTAGTTTTTATTTTTATTTTATTTTATTTCTTAGGTTTAGGTTTAGGTTTGGGTTTAGGTTTTAGTTAATGTTCTCATTTTATTTTATTTTAGCTTAGTTTTATTTATTTATTTTATTTTTAAGTTTTATTTAGTTTAAGTTTAGGTTTTTAGCTTTTTAGGGTTTAGGGTTTAGGGTTTTTTTTTTTTTGGGTTCACAGTTTAAGTTTTAGGGTTTAGGTTTTAGGGTTTAGGGTTTTAGGTTCTAGGGTTTAGGGTTTAGGGTTTTAATGGTTTATGGATTAGGATTTAGGGTTTATATTTTAGGTTTAGGGTTCAAGTTTTAGTTTAGGGTTTAGGTGTAGGTTTTTTAATTTAGTTTATTTTTGAGGTTTAAGTTTATATTTATTTTATAGTTTAGTTTTATTTTTATTTTACTTTTTAGGTTTATATTTTATATTTTATTTTTAGGTTTAGGTTTCGGTTTTTATTTTATTTTTTTAGGTTTAGGTTTTAGGTTTTTATTTTTGGTTTATTTTTATTTTTTATTTTTTAGTTTAGGTTTAGGTTTAGGTATTATTTATTTTAGTTTAATTTATTTTAGTTTTGACTTAAGTTTATTCTATTTTGTTTATTTTATTTTTATTTTAGGTTTAGGTTTTTTTTAGTTTAGGGTTTACGATTTATTTTTTACTTCTTTTTAGGTTTATTTTTGAGCTTTAAGTGTTTATTTAGTGTTTATATTATTTTATGTTTATTTTAGGTTTATTTTATTTTTATTTAAGTTTAGTTTTTATTTTCTTTATGTATTTTTTTATTCTTGGTTTATTTATTTTTTTAGTTTAGGTTTTATTTAATTTATTTTAGTTGATTTTAGTAGTTGATTTTATTGTTTAGGTTTTATTTTATATTTATTTTTTTTATATTTTATTTTATTTAGGTTTAGAATTTTTTTAGGCTTTATTTAGTTTAAGTTTAGGATTTTAGGTTTTTAAGATTTAGGGGTTTAGGGTTTAGGGTTTAAGGTTTAGGGTTTAGGGTTTAGGGTTTATGGTTTTTTTTTTAGGTTTAGGGTTTAAGGTATTAGGTTTATGTTAGGGTTAGGTTTTTAGGTTTAGTTTTTAGGTTTAGTTTAAGGTTTAAGTTTAGGTTTATTTTTAGTTTAAGTTTAGTTTAGGTTTAGGTTTGGTTTAGGTTTAGTTAGGTTTTAGATTTTAGGTAGGTTTAGGTTTTGATTTTAGAGTTTAGTTTAGTTGGATTGGTTTTTGGTTTAGGGTTTAAAATTTAGTTTAGATTTATGTTTTTAGGTTAGGTTTAGATTTTAAGTTTAGTTTATAGTGTTTAAGGAGTTTTTTTGAGTTTTGGTTTATGTTTAGGTTTTAGTTTTAGGTTTAGGTTTTAATTTAGGTTTAGTTTTTGGTTTTATTTGGAATTTGAGTTTAAGTTTAGGTTTAATTTAGGTTTAGAATTTTAGTTGGTTTTAGGTTTAGGTTTAGGTTTAGGATTAGTTTAGGTTTAAGGTTTAGGGAGTTTAGGTTTTAGGTTTAGGAGTTTTTTAGGTTTAGGTTTTTAGGTTTTAGGGTTTAGGGTTTAAGTTTAGGGTTTAGGTTTTAGGTTTAGGTTTAGTTATAGTATAGGTTTAGGTTTAGGGTTTAGGTTTTTTGGTTTAGGGTTTTAGGTTTAGTTTGGGTTCAAGTTTTAGTTTAGGGTTTAGGGTTTTAGTTTTTTAATATTAGATTCAACACTTCATAATTTCATCAACCAAGATGATAAAGCGATATCGATAAAAATGTGCATTTACTTATCAAATCAAGACTAGAATCTCTTATTAGAAAGAGCATGTCATTGATGTCGTTCTTTAGTTTCTCTAGTTCCCATCACCATCCAGACTCTCAGTAGCGGGGATCCATTCCCCCCAATCCTCTCTCCTCCACCACCACCTGTAACCTCCTCTTTCTCACCTTATCTATAGCACCTCTAGATACCCCCTTATAATAATCTTCGCCTCCCACCACTCCACTCCACCACTCCCTCTAGATCTATGTGATGATGTTCCAGCAAAGTTACGCCATTCTTAGGGTTTAGGTTTAGGTTTAAGTTTAATAGGTTTTAAGGTTCAGGTTTATTTTTTAATTTATTTAGCTAGGTTGAGGCTTAGGGTTTGTGGTTTAAGGTTTAGAGTTTAAGGTTAGGGTATAGGGTATAGGGTTTAGGGTTTAAGGTTTTATAGTTTATGCTTTTTGGATTTAAGGTTTAGGGTTTAGGGTTTTTTAGGGTTTAGGATTTAGGGTTTTTTTTAAAGAAGGTAAACTGGTTGATTTAGGTTTGTTTAGTTTATTTAGTTTATTTTTTATTTATTTTAGTTAACTTTATTATTTATTTTTATTTAGGTTTATTTTTTATTTTTTTATTTAGTTTGTTTTATTTATTTTAATTTTAATTATATTTGATAAGATTTTCTATTTTAGTTTAATTTTTAGGTTTTGGTTTAGGTTTATTTTTAGTTGAATTTTTTTTTTTTTTTTTTTAGGTTTAGGTTTTATTTTTTATTTTAGGTTTAGGTTTAGGTTTTTATTTTATTTTTTTATGTTTAGGTTTTAGGTTTATTTTTATGTTTTAATGTTTAGTTTTGGTTTAGGTTTATTTTTAGTTTATTTTATTTATTTATTTTAGGTTTAGGTTTTATTTTTTTAGTTTAGTTTATTTTTTTAGGTTTAGGTTTATTTTATTTTGTTTATTTTATTTTTATTTTAGGTATATGGGTTTTTTGGTTTAGGTTTAGGTTTATTTTTATTTATTTTTTAGGTTTTATTTTAAGGTTTATTTTTTTGGTTTAGGTTTTATTTTTTTTATTTTATTTTATTTTAAGTTTATTTTATTTTTATTTTATTTAAGTTTTTATTCTTAGTTTATTTTATTTTTTAGTTTAGTTTAGGATTTTTTATTTTCTTTTAGTTTATTTTTCTTAGTTTATTTTATTTTATTTTAGGTTTGGGCTTAGGTTTTAATTTAGGTTTTAATTTTATTTTATTCTTTTATTTTATTTAGTTTAAGGATTTTTTTATATTTTTTTATTTATAGGTTTTAGTTTTAGTAAGTCTCTTCCATGTTTTGAAATTGGCAAAATCTTTCACTTATCAAATCTAAGCTTTGAAGTTAGAATAATTAACACTTCAAGGTCACAAACCAAATTTTCCATGTCTTCAATATTAGGGTTTTAAAATAATGCTTGTTTAGTCTCAACCCAAATTTTAGTTTAGTAAGTCTCCAACCCAAATTTTGTTTAAGTCTTTTAAGTTTAAACCATAGTCTATTCATCACCATAATTAAGTTATCAGGATGTAAAGGGGCTTTCCAATTCTTAGCTACAACATCAAAGAGATCAATATCTGAATCCACATGTTAAATCTAAAAGGAGAGCAATTTTAATATATTAGAATTATTTTTAAGAAACCGAAGAGGAGCACATCAGACAAGGTTATGCTTAAGTGATCAGTAGTAGGCCATTGGGTAATCAATGAGTATTAAGAATCTTGTCCAACCTTTGCCAAAGTCTAGAGTTTTCCCAAGTGTAGTTAGAGCCCTTAAAGCCAATATCAACCAAACTATAACCAAGGATCATATTGGAAAATTCTTCCATGGAATGAATATTGGGAGAGCAACCACCACTATGTTAAGAAGAAAATAAAATAGTGTTGAAATCACTCCCCACAAACCAAGGTTTGTTGAATGAGATAGCAATGTTCCTCAAATTATCCCAAAGGAGGTTACGACCATATCTATAGTAAGAAGCATAAACAAAGGAGCCTAAAACACAATAGTCACCATAAGAGATTTGAGCATTAACATCTTGTTGAAAATCATCAATAATAGAAACCTCAATGAAATTATTGAAAACACGATCTTATTACTAACATTAGAATAAAATTTATTAAAGCTGATCATTCTAGCAACATGGCTAATTCTATTAGCATGAATGAGAGGTTCCAAAATAATGAGTAAAGAAATATTAGGAATGCGATAAAGATTTTTAATATGATTACAAATAGATAGGGTACTAATGCCTCTAACATTCAAAATAAGAAAATTAAACATAATGAAAACAAAAAAGGGGTAAGCAAAGGTTAATTGAGAGATGATTGAGAGCGAGTAGCAGATATAGATTTTTTGGATAGTTTGGGAGGGTAATTTTAATACTTTTTTCTTTTAGCATCATAAGTTTGAAAACAATTTCCTTTTCCCTAGAATCATCAATGAGTAAGATTTAGTAACATTGGTCACCAATTTAGAGAGTTCTCCAAGTGTTTAGAGAGAAGTTCACCCCTTAATAAATACAAATTAAGTTGAAAAGTAGGATTAACATTAATATCGATTAGAAATGAGAGAGATGACAACTTAGAACCATTTAAAGCACAAATAGTTAAATGATTAGAAACATTTTCAATTTGATACATCGTTTAAATCTTCATTGGAATTTTCAAAGCATTTATTTAGGTTTAGGTTTAGTTTTAGGTTTTAGTTTAGTTTATTTTAGTAGTTTATTTTTTTTATGTTTAGGTTTTATTTTTTATTTTAGGTTTAGGTTTAGGTTTTTTTTTTTTTAGGTTTATGTTTTGGGTTTTTTATTTTAGGTTTTTTCTTAGGTTTATATTTTAGTTTTGGTTTGATTTATTTTTTGGTTTTTTTTTATTTTATTTAGTTTTTTAGGTTTATTTAGTTTATTTTATTTTAGGTTTAGGTTTTTTATTTATTTTATTTAGCTTATTTTAGTGTAGGTTTAGGTTTATTTTATTTTTTATTTTAGTTTAGTTTTTTTTTAGTTTAGAGTTTTTTTATTTTTTTAGTTTTAGGTTTTATTTTTTGGGTTTATTTTTTGGGTTTAGGTTATTATTTAGTTTTTTTATTTTTTATTTTATTTTAAGTTTATTTATTTTATGTCGGGTTTAGTTTATTTTATTTAATTTTTATTTAGTTTTGTTTAGGTTTTTTTATTTTATTTTAGTTTAGTTTTTTTATTTTTTTTCTTAAGTTTAGGTTTAGATTTAGGTTTAGGTTTTAGTTTATGTTCTTTTTTTATTTTATTTTTTTATTTTATTTTTTGTTAGTTTAATTTATTTATTTATTTAGTTTTATTTAGTTTATTTAGGTTTTAGTTTTTTATTTATTTATAGTTTTTTATTTTTATTTTGGGTTAGGTTTATTTTAGGGTTTAGGTTTATTTAGTTTTTTATTTATTTATTTATTTTATTTTTATTATTTTAGTTTTGGTTTATTTAGTTTATTTTAGTTTGGTTTTATTTATTTTTATTTAGTTTATTTTTTAGTTTAGGTTAGTTTATTTTTTAGTTTTTTATTTTTTATTTTATTTTTTTTAGTTTAGTTTATTTTTTTATTTTTTATTTTTTAGTTTATTTTAGTTTTTATTTTTTAGGTTTATTTTTAGTTTAATTTTTTTTTTTTGGTTTAGGTTTTAGTTTATTTATTTTTTTATTATTTTAGTTTAGTTTATTTTAGTTTATTTATTTAATTTTTTATTTTTTGGTTTAGGTTTTAGTTTATTTTAGTTAATTTATTATTTTTTATTTTTTTTTTTTTAGGTTTATTTTTTTTTAGGTTTAGGTTTTTTATTTAGTTTATTTATTTTATTTATTTTTTAGGTTTATTTAGCTTATTTTTTATTTAGTTTAGGTTTATTTTATTTATTTTATTTTAGTTTATTTTATTTTTTTAGTTTAGTTTAGGTTTTATTTATTTATTTTATTTATTTTATTAGTTTATTTATTTTATTTTTTAGTTTAGGTTTTTAGTTTATTTATTTTTATTTTTATTTTTATTTATTTATTTTTAGTTTATTTAGTTTAGTTTAGGTTTTTTATTTAGGGTTTATTTATGATTATTTTTATTTTAGTTTAGGGTTTAGGTTAGTTTAGGTTTTATTTAGATTTAGTTTTAGTTATTTATTTTTTAGGGTTTATGGTTTATTTAGGGTTTAGGTTTAGATTTAGTATTTTAGGGTTTATTTATTTTAGGGTTAGTTTAGTTAGGGTTTATTTTATTTAGTTTATAGTTTTAGGGTTTAGGGTTTTATTTAGGTTTATTTTTAGGTTTAGTTTAGAGTTTAGGGTTTTAGGGTTTAGGGTTTAGGTTTATTTTAGGATTAGAGTTAGGTTTTAGTTTAGGTTTAGTTGGTTTAGGGTTTCTTTTTTTATTTAGGTTGTTTAGGTTTAGGGTTAGTTTTTTTTAATAGGGTTTAGGTTTAGTTTAGTTTATTTTAGATTATTTATTTTAGTTTAGGTTTTATTTTCTTTTAGTTAGATTTTATTTTAGGGTTTAGTTTAGGTTTATAGTTTAGGTTTAGTTATTTAGTTTATTTAGGTTTAGGTTTAGGGTTTAGTTTTAGGTTTAGGGTTTATTTTAGGTTTATTTTTTTTAGTTTTAGGTTTAGGTTTAGGTTTATTATTTTTTAGGTTTATTTTAGGTTTATTAGGTTTATTTATTTTTAGGTTTTATTTTAGTTTATTTTAGGATTTATTTTAGGTTTAGAGTTTAGGTTTAGGTTTATTTATTTAGTTTATTTTAGGTTTTAGGTTTATTTAGCATTTAGTTTAGGTTTAGGTTTTATTTATTTTATTTTTATTTTAGGTTTATTTTATTTTTTTATTTTAGTTTAATTTTATTTTGTTTTATTTATTTTTTATTTATTTTTTAGTTTATTTAGGTTATTTATTTATTTTAGTTTATTTTATTAGTTATTTTATTTATTTTTTAGTTTTAATTTATTTATTTTATTTATTTTTTTATTTATTTAGGTTTATTTTTTTTTATTTATTTTATTTTTAGGTTTTAGTTTAGGTTTTATTTTTTATTTTTTAGGTTATTTTAGGTTTATTTAGCTTAAGTTTTTTTATTTTATTTTTATTTTTTATTTATTTTTATTTTTTAGTTTATTTATTTATTTAGTTTTTTTGTTTAGTTTATTAGTTTAGGTTTAGGTTTAGGTTTATTTATTTAGTGTTTATTTTAGGTTTATTTTTTTTTTTTTTAATTTTTATTTTAGTTTTATGTTTTTTTTTTTATTTTTATTTATTTATTTATTTTTTTTAGGTTTTAGGTTTAGTTATTTTTTAGGTTTTATTTTATAGTTTTTTTATTTTTTTTATTTTTAGGTTAATTTATATAAATTTTATTTTTTTATTTATATTTTTTTTTTTTTTTTTTTTAGTTTTATTTTATTTTTATTTTAGGTATTTTATTTATTTTAGTTTATATTTTATATTTATGATTTATTTTATATTTTTTTTTTTTTTTTTTTTTTATTTTAGGTTTGTTTAGTTTTATATTTTATTATTTTATTTTTTTTTTAGTTTAGATTTATTATTTTATTAGATTTTTTATTAGTTTTTAGGTTTAGTTTTTTTAGGCTTTTGATTATTTTATTTATGTTAGGTTTTTTTATTTTAATATTTGTTTAATATTTATATTTTTATTTTTAAATTTATGATTTAAGGTTTTTTATTTTTTTTTTTTTTATATTTTGTTTAGTTTTTTTTAGCATTTTTTTAAATTTTAGGTTTATTTTATTTAGTGTTTAAATTTGGATCTTTGGTTTAGCTTTTAGGTTTTAAATTACTTGAGTTTGTTTTCTTGATTTAATATTTTAGTTTAGGTATTTTAATCTATTTCTTTTTTAATTTATACTTTTTTTGGTGGATTAGTCTTTATTGGTTTTAGTTTTAATTTTTTTTTTTTTTGGTGTTTTATAATTTTAGGATTTATTTAACTTTAGTTTTTTTTTAATTTTTTTTGGTTTCTTATATTTTTATTTAGGTTTATTTTAGATCATTTATTTTAGATCTATTTTAGTTATTTTTTAGCATTTTTTTATTTATTTATTTTATATTTAAGATTTTTTTTTTTTAGGGTTTAATTAGATTTATATTTATTTTTTATTTTGTGATTTAGTGGGTTTTTTTGGTTTAAATTATTTGCTTTTTTTATTATAGTTTATGTTTATTTTCATTTTTTATTATTTACAAATTTTTTTTTAGTAAGATTTAAGATATTTGTTTTTTTTATTAAGTAGGTTTTTTTTTTTTTTTAAGTTTTTTATTTATAAGTTTTAATATTTTATTTATTTTTATATTTTAGGATTTACTTTATAAATTTATTATTTTGTATTTTTTTTTTGTGTTTATAATTTATTTTGGGGTTTATAGTTTTAGGATTATTTTTATTTATGTAAGATTTTACTTTATTTTAGTGGATTAGTTTAGGTTAGGGTTAGAGTTTTGGGGTTTAGTTAGTTTGTTTATTTATTTTATTATATTTTTTTATTTTGATTTAGAATTTATTTTTTATTTTAATTTTTTTTTTTTAGTTTTTTTTAATATTATTTATTTGGGTTTAGTGTTTAGGTTTTGGGTTTAGGGTTTAGGTTTTAGGGTTTAGGGTTTAGTTTAGGTTTAGTTTAGGTTGTAGGTTTAGGGTTTAGGGTTAGTTTAGGATTTAGGGTTTAAGATTTAAGGTTTTTTAGGGTTTAGAGTAGGGTTTTTATTTATTTTATTTTAGGTTTATTTTATTTTATTTTACGTTTAGTTTTTATTTTATTTAGGTTTTTATTATTAGGTTTATTTTATTTTTTTAGTATAGTTTAGGTTTTTATTTATTTTATTTTAGTTTATTTTTATTAGTTTATTTTTTATTATTTTTAGGTTTAGGTTTAAGTTTTTATTTTATTTTATTTATTTTGTTTAGGTTTATTTTTTTTTTATTTTATTTTTTTAGAATTTATATAGTTTAGGTTTTAGGTTTTAGGTTTTAGGGTTTAGGGTTTTAGGTTTAGGTTTTGTTAGGGTTAGGTTTAGGGGTTTTTTTAGGGTTTAGGTTTATTTTAGGGTTTAGGGTTTAGGGTTTAGGTTTTTATGGGTTTAGGGTTTAAGGTTTATTATTTAGGTTTAGGGTTTAGATTGTTTAATTTTAGTTTAGGGTTAGGATTTAGGTTTAGGGTTTTTAGTTTAGGGTTTTTTAGTTTATTTAAGGTTTAGGTTTAATTTATGGTTTACTTAGTTTAGGTTTATATTTATTTTTTTAGATTTTTTTATTTTGTTTATTTTATTTAGGGATTATTTTATATTTTAGGTTTAGGGTTTATTTTTTAGGTTTATTTTTTTTTTATTTGTTTAATAGAAAACAAATTATTATTTCTTCTTTTGATTTCATCCAAGTAAAAGTTCTCTAAGACACAAGTGATGATTAGATAAAATGAGCATGCATAGAGCAAATCAAAAATAGATAACAGAACCATCTCTATTTTATTTAGGTTCATATTGATTATTCTTAGTTTCTTTAGTTTAGAACCAGTCTCAGTAAGATCCACCATTATCCCAATCTCTCTCTGCCACCACCATTTAACCTATTAGCTTTGCTCCATAACCAGGTGCTTTTACCTCCATATAGTTAGATCCCCACCAAGTTAGCCTCCTTTTGTGTAGATCTAGGGAGAGCTTGGTTGATGGTGATGTTTTAGTTCCCCATTCTTAGGGTTTAGGCTTAGGTTTAAGTTTATTAGGTTTTAGGGTTTAGGTTTATTTTTTAATTTATTTAGTTAGGTTTAGGTTTTGGGGGTTAAGGTTTAGGGATTAGGGTGTGGATTTTATAGCTATGCTTTTAGGGTCTAGGGTTTAGGGTTTAGGGTTTTTTAGGTTTTAGGGTTCATGGTTTTTTTGTTAAATAAAGTAAACTAGTAGGTTTAGGTTTGTTTAGTTTTTTTTAGTATATTTATTTTATTTATTTTATTTTATTTTTTTATTTTTATTTTAGGTTTATTCTTTATTTTATTTATTTATTTTAGTTTATTTATTTTAGGTTTATCTATTAGTTAGGTTTTTTTATTTTAGTTTTTTTTAGTTTAGGTTTAATTATTTTTAGTTTAATTTTAATTTTTTATTTATTTTTAGGTTTAGGTTTTGTTTTTTTATTTTTGGGTTTAGGTTTAGTTTTTTTTATTTTGGATTATTTTTTATGTTTTTATTTTGGTTTATTTTAGGTTTTAATGTTTAGTTTGATTTAGGTTCATTTTAGTTTATTTTATTTTATTTAGTTTAGGTTTAGGTTGGTTTATTTTTATTTTAGGTTTAGGTTTATGTTTTATTTATTTTAGTTTAGGTTTAGGTTATTTTATTAGTTTATTTTATTTTTTATTTTAGTTTATTTATTTTTAGTTTAGGGTTTAGGCTTTATTTTTTTTTAGGTTTTATTTTAGGTTTATTTTTTGATTTAGTTTATTTATTTTATTTTATTTTAGTTTTATTTTATTTTATTTTATGTTTAGTTTTATTTTATTTAAATTTTTTTATTTTAGGTTTATTTTATTTTAATTTTGTTTAGGTTTTTATTTTATTTTAGTTAAATTTTTTTATTAGTTTATTTTATTTTATTTTTTATGTTTAGGCTTAGGTTTTAGTTTAGGTTTTTATTTTATTTTCATTTTTTTATTTAGTTTAGAATTTTATTTATTTAGTTTATTTAAAGGTTTTATTTAGTTTAGGTTTAGGTTTTTAGGTTATTAGGATTTAGGTTTTTATGGTTTAGGGTTTAGGTTTAGGTTTGGGGTTTAGGTTAGTGTTTAGTGTTTAGGGTTTTAGGTTTAGGTTATTTAGGTTTAGGTTTAGGGTTTTAGGGTTTAGGGTTTAGGGTTTAGGGTTTTAGGGTTAGGTTAGGTTAAGTTTAGGGTTTAGGGTTTAGGGTTTGGGTTTTTTGTTTATTTATTTTTTTAAAAAGTAAATTAGTGGTTTAGTTTATTTTTTATTTAGGTTACTTCTTATTTAATTTAGTTTATTTTTAGTTTTATTTTTATTTAGGTTTATTTTTTATTTTTATTTAGTTTAGTTTATTTATTTTAGGTTTATTTATTTTAGGTTAGGTTTTATTTAGTTTATTTTTTTTTAGGTTTATTTTATTTTAGTTTAGTTTATTTTTTATTTTTTTTTTTAGTTTAGGTTTTATTTTTTTTATTTTAGGTTTAGGTTTTTTATTTAATTTTTTTTTTTGTTTTAGGTTTAGGTTTTATTTTAGGTTTATTTTAGTTTTCTTTTAGTTTAATTAGGTTTATTTTAGTTTATTTTATTTTGTTTAGTTTTTTGTTTTAGTTTAGGTTTAGTTTATTTAGGTTTTAGTCTAGGTTTATTTATTTTAATTTATTTTATTTTAGTTTAGGTTTATTTTATTTTATTTTTTTATTTTAGGTTTAGGTTTTAGTTAGTTTAAATTTTATTTTTTATTTATTTTATGTTTTATTTTAGGATTATTTATTAGGTTTAGGTTTTATTTAGTTTTATTTTTTTTTATTTTATTTTATTTTTTATTTTATTTAGGTTTTATTTATTTTATTTAGTTTAGTTTTTTTATTTTATTTATTTTTTAGGTTTAAGTTTAGGTTAGTTTTATTTATAGTTTTTATTTAGGGTTTATTTATTTTAGGGTTTAGTTTAGATTAGGGTTTTTTAGGTTTAGTTTTTTTGTGGGGTCGTTAAATTTTATTACCATAAGGAAAAGATATAATGTCCTTAAAAGGGTAAAGCTCTAAATTCTACTACTCTTAGAGCAACAAGAAACCAAAGAGCTAGATGCATCTAGTACATTAGAAAAACAAAAGAAAACAAAGAGCAAATACAATAGCTAAAAGCATAAGAGAAAAAAAAGAAGTAAGACTAAAACAAATCTTGAAAATAGTAAAGGATGAGTCGGTTCATAATTCCTTTGAGAAAGCAAGATAAGCAAGATCCACAACAACAACACTTGGGTTGACTGAGTAACTACCATTCCCTCTATAAAGTTCCAACCATAAAAGAAATTTCAAAACACTACAAAGAAAAAGTTATAGCTACAAAGGATAAGGATAAAGAGGAAAGGAGAGAAGAGAAAGGCTCATGTTGGCTTAATGAGCCTCATGTTCAATCGATCAATTTTGATGATAACAAATGAATGCTGATGTTCTAATATATGTTTTATGTGTTTGATATATTAATTGCTAATTACATATCCAATACATCTCACAATATGTTTGAGAAATTGTTAGAATAGAAGAATGAAAGATAGATCAAAATGGATAATGTGAAGCTCAAGATACAATATTTTAGGTTATATGCATTTATAACTATCTTAGAAATTCATATGAGTTCATTGGCATGAATCAATTTACTCACTTACATATTATTTTTATTTATTTTAAATAAGGATATTGAGGTTAATTTATATAAATCTCTATCTAATTAAAATTCAATTATATGTTTCATACATAGCATTTTAATTGTCAAAATAATAAATGATAATAAAGTATGACTATTAAGTGTAATTAGTTTATATACTTAATATAATTAAATATTTTAATTTAATTTTAAGCTTATATGATAACTAACATATGTATGATTATATATAAATTATATCATAATATTTAAATGTCATATTTCAAAATTAACAAAAATATGTGGAATTTTTGTATTTTAGCAAAGTCATTTTATAATCAAGAATTTATATCGATTTCATCTCCAATGGATTCATTGGATTTTTTCCTTTAATTTGATAGGTTACATGACCCATGTTTGATTAAAATTGAATTTAATATGACTTTTCAAACATTAGCTAATTTTAATAATGAATGCATGCTACATGCTTTGAATATATTAAGAGCCATATTTGATTATTTTTTTACTTGCCCATGTGAATAGCAAATTTTGGTTGTTTAAATTTAATATTTATTTAATATAAATTATATTTTATTGAATATTAAATTATTATATGATAAAATGATGTTAGAATAATATTTTTTAAATAATTCAAAATGATCTTCTTGCTTATACATAACCCTCATTTCTTCATGAAAGTATTCCTCATTAAAATTCAAAATCCCTCCAGCAAATCTAAGAGAAAATTTCCTAGATTTTCCTTCCAAGTGTTCTCCAAATATTGTAAGATCAAATCCTTGGTTTGGAAGTTTCAACATCTTCAACTAAGCAAGCTTTCTCAAATTACTTGAGTTTATTTTCTTGATCTTAATCCCTTTTAGTTGTTCATACTATTTTCACCATCTATTTATTCTTTCTAACTTATACTTTTTGGTGGATTAGTCTTTGGACATCAAAGTCTAAGTTTTTCACATCAAAGTTTCTTCAATAATTTTTTGTGAAAAACTCTTGTGATATAGTTTGTAGGATTTATTTCAACTTGTTGAAATTTTATCTTCCTATAAATTTCTTTTGGTTTCTTGAAATATTTCTTCATTAGTCTTATTTGAAAGATTTTATTCTTAGATCTATTTTAGAAGTATATTTTAAGCATTTCAAATTAATTTATTGTGCTGAAATTATTTTCATATTTGCTAGATATCTCTTTTTAATTAATATCTTACTAGTTTACTAAAATATATCATATACTAATTTTATTTAAGTATTTTGTAATTAGTTGCATTAATTAAAAGCTTCATTTTAGTTAAAATAAAATAAATTATTGCTGAATTTTAGAGTATATGCTAGATCTATTATAAATCAAGTTTCTTTATCAAAATAAAAATTTATAAAATTAAATTATTTAATTTATCACTTATCATTTTATTTCAACTAATATCCTTTATTTTAAAAATTTTATCTTGCTGAAATTTAGTAAAAGTGTTTTCATTATTTAATAATGAAGAAAAGGAAGTTTAGTAGAAAGTTAATCTTTCTTACACTATTATATACATACTAGTTATAGTTTCTCTTAAACTTAAAATTATTCCTTGCTGAAATTTAATTTATTGTGCAATAGACTATTGTGAATTTATTTTGAAATCATTTTTATATTAATCTACAAATTGTAATAACATAAACATATTAGTAAGATCACTTTAAGATATTTATTTAATATTTTTTATCAAAATTAAGTGAACATTCTATCTTGCCAAATTAGTAAGTTGTAAAGTGGTCATTTATAAGTTGTGAGATCACTTTTTGAATTGGATAGCTTGGTATATTTGTGAGAGATATATTTTATCAAAATTTATTATATTGTATTTCTCTTTTGTGCTATAAAATTTATATTAGGGTTATACTTGCCCCTTTGTAGGATAGTACATATTATTGTAGGGGTTGTACTCACCCCATATAGGAGTACTATTTATAAGCTATTTTTTATTTAGTGGATTCCTAGCCAGGGGTATAGCATGAGGTAGGCAGTTTGGGGTTTGGTGAACCACATAAAATTATGTGCCTATTGTCTCTCTTTACATTACTGTACTTTTATTTTTTTTTACATTAAGAATTGTATTTTTTTATCATTATAAAATCAAAATTAATTTCTACTAAAACTTAAAATTTAAGATTTAACTTTTAAAATTTTTAATATCACCCAATTCACTTGCTCCCTCTTAGGGCTATAGTGACTCATAAAGCTCAATTAGGACCATATCAAGG